>APFE030260441.1:0-34828 GCA_000404065.3 Pinus taeda | reverse complement strand
TTCGTAAATTAACCTAGAGTTACATGGGGACCACCAATAAATATATATGCTCATGAATTTCATGAATATGGCATCAAATACACACCTCTCATGAGCCAATAAACTACAAATATAAACAATACTATTCAACATAAAATAAAATTATAATAATGTATGGTTCTAAGATAATTGGAACTGTCATAATAAAGTCAATTTTGAGATAAAATTGAGCTTTAGAAGGAAAAATGAATGAGAAAAATAGGCAAAGAAAGTTAGAACAACCTGGAAAAATTCATAGTGGACATTTTAACTAAGAATATCAGCAACAACACTCATAAAGTTATGTTGAAGTCTTGAAGAAGCATTCTTGTACTCACTATTAGATTCAAAAACCTCTGCCAATGGGACACCTACTCGACTTTCACATGTCATGGGTATGTAGTTGATGCGGTCACACTTCTCCTCATGAAAAATTATGTTGCCTAGTCCAAGACCCATATGAGTAGTACCATCATCATCATCATCCTGGTCTCTAGACACAGATCATTTTAAAGGGGAAAGTGACAAGGGGAACTTCGATTTGTTGTATAAAAATATGAGACCACTTCCTTATCCTTTACGAAGTCAAAGATACCTTTACCTCCAATGATAGGTGCATGGAGTGCAACGAAACCAAACGTTCTTTTACAGAAATTTTATTATTGAAATGAGGAGGTAACTAAAAAATTATTGAATGAAACACATGGTTCGCCAAAGAGGCTATAATGTGTAGCCAATGGGTTACCCATTCTCAAGTTTAAAATGTAGTATAAATGTGACCCTTAATTGGTATTATAATGTACGGCTAGTGTGCATGGTATGTAGTTTAGATATATTAACTACATATCATGTGTAGGAATTCATGATTTTCTATTAAAGGAAAGCATAAATAACGTTAAAAAACATTTCTATGTGAGTTATGTACCATTGGAAAAAATGAAATGGCTCCAATGTAAACCTTTTTTTATTTTTATATCAGTAAGAAATTAATCATGCTCATGAGAAGGAAATTAATGATGTTTAATCTTATAATTGATCTATGATATTTTCATACAATAAAGAAAATCATTTTGGAAACAATATAGTTTTTACATCAATTTTCAAATTGCTTAGATATTTGACAAACTATTTTTGAAAAGAATGAGTAGAATCTTGTGCATTATATATCATTTGTATTGTGCACTTTCTACATGGGGATGTTAATCATGTAACCAAATGTAGTGGTAAGATGGTCCTCTAGGGCAAACCAATTGTAGTATCACATAATGAGGCTATTTCTTATGTTCCAAGGTAGAGTTTACAAGTTTTTAATCCTTCATGGTATCCAAAGATACCTAAGTTATAACCTAAGTATTGTAATAATCTCAGAAGATGTTGAAAGAGAAATAAATACACCCACACATAGAAATTCAACTTATTTTATCAAACAAATTTCCTTTTGTCATGATTGAGAAAGTTTGCATTACCCCTATGTCATGGTTATCACAAATTGTATTTAGATTTATAATGATAAAATTAGAAGCTTTTAGATAAAGAATTTGTAAGTGGGAAATATCTACTTTGCCAAAGTTACCCAAGATGTTCATGTGGCCTCGACTTCAATCAAAATCATAAGCATAAGTGGCCCAAAATGAGAAAACATGTCACTAGGGAGACTCGAACGCTAGACAAGGGTGGTATATAATGAAACCTTGCTTTCAATGACCAACCAAGCCCCCTCCGACACAATTTTGAATGTTTTAATTACTAAAAAATCACGCATTCTTACAATTTTCTATTTTTCTTTCTTCAAAACATTAAAATATATCAAGGCCTTGGTTTTTTTTGGGAAATCTAGGTACATGTCTTTTCCATAATTGAATATTTAGAATATTTTAAAATTAAACTTCAAAAATAGATTGGTTCCTTGGACACTTAAAAATATTAAGCTTGGATATTTATTTATGGGGACTTTAGCTAAACCAAATCCCATGATGTGGGATAAGGGTTGATTTATTCATTTTTTAAGATAACCAAATTAATTTCTAGGAAGGTCCAAAAAGAGGAAAAATCACTAGGTTGATATGTAAGCCTTAGTCACACCTCTTAGAATTACAATACAAATGGCTATTTCTTCTCTACAAGACTTTGGTTATTCAAAATGGGTTATTGGTTGGGCGTCATAAAATTAAAGGCTTCAAAAAATTACTTTTCGGACAGGTTATCATAACATCTATGAAAATATTAAAGAATGCACTTACTTAGAAAGAGTATTAATGAGCATGGAAATATTAAACAGACACGTTGTAGGCATTTTCACTATCCAAAGGATAGTTAGAAGAAATATAAGATCATTCACGATGGTTATGTTATGCTAAAAAACCTCTCTTATTCTAACGTTGAAGCACCCACCATATAATAGTAAATACAACATTAGAAGTAAAAGACATATATTGAACCCGATAATTAAACAAAATAAACTCACTAACTCAACAAGAGTATTAGCCTCCATGGAAATTTTAACAAACAAGTTGTGGTATTTTTATAAAGTAAATGATAGTTGGAAAACATCTAAGGGAATTAATAGGACTCACCAACTAGTCCAACTCTTCAAGATCATGGATATAAATTAGAAGTGGTCCATAACTTCTTGGACTATGCTTCTATAGAGGTAGGCTGAAATTGTGTGCAAGAAGTTAAAAAGCATGCTTGACATGAAGGTGAATTATTCCACGTAAGGTCCTTCATTTTTGAAAATGATTCAACATTATCATCTAAAGGTCCTCCAAAATTACTCCAAAATTATGTTCCCTCCCATAACCATACTTCTGTGATGAAACATTGACTTAACAAAACACAAAAAGGAAATAGGAAAACAAACCAGAAAGAATTTGAAGAATGCTTGAAGCAAGCCCAACAAAACCATACTATGAGGGCTTTGATTTATGCCAACCCTTCTCAATCCAAGATAGTTAGGAGTACCTCTATGATGAATAATTTTGTGAAGTTGCAGGTGAAAAGGAAAATATGATAGATATTGATGTTGGTAGAAAAAGGGCTCTTGAAAATGTGATGTCAAAAAATCATCCATGATGGGCTACTTGGGATCTCACTAGATTCTTAGAAGGGAAGAAATCTATTGATATTAAGTTTGTTTCAACTTTTTCCTATGCAAGTGGCCATGGGGGCTTCATAAAATTCTAATTCAGGGATATATCTCTTATCATGGGATTTGTTATATAGGAATCTCTATTATTGGCCATGGAATCTTGGGAACTACCCATTAGTTGGTAATTTAGGGTTGGCTACAATAGAAAAGGGTTGTAAGTTATTTGAGAAACTTTGTCAGTGCCCGTGGATCAAAGACAAAGGCGTTGTGGTAAAATTTCCAACCTTGTTAACATCTAATCTAGAATCATGTCTCCTTATGGGAAAAACATCCCTAAAAGTAATTGGACAGAAGTGTGTCTAACTAATGATATTCAGTTCAATACCAAAATGTTGGTGATGTTAAATATGAACTCTTGACGTAGCTGCAATTGGTCATTATGGTAAGTTATAACATTGGTCAAATAAAGTTATAGTTTTCTTGTAGGTAAAACCCAACACTCACCATTTTTTCCTTATTTTTTTCAAATAATAGGGACCCTTTCCATTATTTTTAGCTAAATCACCTTTTAATGTTTTCTTTTGGTTAAGTTTCCTACGATTTTTCCATTTTTTTCATTTTCACCGAATTTCCATTTTGATTGCTTCATTGAGCTTCATTTTTTCTATCTTTCAATCAGTACTTATTTCATCTCATTTGGTTACATTGTTTCCAAATGATGCTCATCCAAGGTTCAATAAATTTTACTTGTGGGTTCAAAAATGTACAATATATATATTATATGAATTTTTGTAAATAAATTAGTAATTGACTGTAAATATTAATTCCTCGTCATTTTTCAATAACTTCTTCATTTTTTACAAATGATACTACAAAATCGCTCAACCAAATTGTAGAACAATTAGATATCAAGAATTTAAGATCTCAATAATTTATTCCAATTCCTAATTTTAAAAGAAATTATGAGACCGGAAATATCAAAATTGCAAAGTAGTTGTAGTTCAGTTTGTAGGACTTTTAATCACCAAAGTGGACCTCACTTCACCTTATCTCCTCCCTTCCTTCACAAAATGTCCCAATATAAAGTATCTCTCATAAAAATTTCCCGATATAAAATTTTGCAATATTTCAAAATGTTTCGACATCGGAATATCGGATATTGGTGTTTTCATATTGTGCACATTTTAAAAATTGGGATATCACTATAATCCCTATATCTGATATTCGATTTACACATCGGGTTTTTTGTTTTTACCAAATGTTTCTCATCCTCATTAATCTAATACCCCCTGATATCAAGAACTTTGAAATATAAACCAAGTGGTTGTAGTTTCGATAGAGGGAGACACCCACCTCCATCTGGACCTCACCTCCCTCACAATACTTCACTAGCCACCTGATATCAGAACACTGACACAATTTGACATATCTGAATTTATTTGTAAAACCTTTGATATCCCTTACCCCTCCGACCTCCGATATCCCTTATCCCTATAACCTTTGATATCTATTATCTCCTTATTAACACACAACTCCTCCATTTAACATAAGTCCTCCTCTTGTACTTCGAATTGTTTATAAATCGAAAGCCACTTATTGTTTTGGTTTCAAATTTCGTTATATGGGATTATATATATTATATATATATATATATATATATATATATATATATTAATTAATATTATAATATATTGTATATTATTTTTTTTGTAAGTTTAGTATTACTTTCTCTATTTATATTAAGTAACTATAATCAAGTTTTTCCAAGAGTAACAAGTGGCCTAAACCTACCCATAGGAAACTAGGTTGGCCACTTGTCAGTGTTAAAATTTGTCCAAAATTTAAATAAGTATTTTTCTATCATCCTTACGACATTGTCTATTTTATCTGTACTAAATATCAACTTTGAAAAGTAAAAGCTACTCGGAATAAAGATAAAATTTTATCTAGAACTTTGTTTTACTCCTTGTCCGAGGACTGCAACGGGGCTGGGACTTTAGCGCTGGATCCCCGCATCTCGCTTATACTCATGTCCTGTAGACTTTTCTCGATCCTACTCAGTTCCAAGGTGTTTCGATACTCTGAATATGACTTATTGCTATCTCTCTTAAGAGATTTTCTCTGCTGGGTTCCTTCACTTCCATTCCCTCCTGTACCTCATGTCCTTTATTTAGAGCATGTTCTCTGTTGAGATTCATGGCTTAGGCCACTACATTCTTCATAGCTGAGTATTGCTAGATCATTTGTCTAAAGATAATGTTGAAAGCACGGGCGTTACCCGGGTCTTATACCATGTCTTCCCATTCTTCTCTGGGAAAATCTTGGTTTGTGATACCGTCATGTAGTTCTCTCTCCCAACCCACTATTTGTGCTCTGACCTTGGGTGGATTAACTGCCATGTACTCATCGATAAGGGTCTTCATATGCTCTTGTCTCATCTTTCTGTCTCTCTTGTGTTGGTATGTGCTGGAGGTTCCCACCCCCCTAGCTGTCTGTTTCTCTTCTTTGCCTACTCCTTTGTTTCTCTTCTTAGCCACCTCTATTCCATCTCTCGCCATTCTTGCATTGTCTCAATTGCAGTTTTCTTCATCCAATTCATTTTCCTCTATGTGCTTGCTTGCCCACACAATGTACTAGGCACAAATTATAACTAAAACTTAAACAATACCATAAGAAGTATGAGTAGTCTTAACGTATACTTCCCATTATGTCTTGTATTTAAGTGTTCCGGGTTTGGTCTCTCGCTCAAGTCTTGGAAATTTGAGTTTTCCTTTCATCTCCCTCAGTTTTTCCCCTCATAGCTCTTGGGTTAGCATTTTGTGGCCTCTCAATTATTCTTCTCTCAGATTCATCTCTCCCCATCTACCCTAACTCGAATGGTTTACCTTAGAAGACCTATTAGGGAGTCTGCAAAGGGAGACCATGTCCCTGTTCTGAATTGCATCAGGTTTGTTCATTCCATTCTTGCACCTCTCTATTGTCTTCGCTCTAGTTGAGCCCATGGTTATCCTCTCATTTTTATTATGGATATTCCAATTAGGTTTCTCAACGGCCTAGATGTCCCGTGTTTTAGCTACTATGGCCTCGAGGGTAGTTTCCTCTCTATACCCACTACATAAATTATCCCCTATGTGCCTCAAGAGCCACCTTCCCATAGCTATATTCCTTCTACCTTCTTCATTACCAAGTTCTCTCTTCTCTCCCTAGCCTCCCTCCTTCCCTCTCTACACTTTATTCAAAGGTGTTTCTTTAAATTTTGCCTCACTCTCCCTTTTATCCTTCCTCCTGACCAAGATAGTGTTCCAGGAAACCCTGGTTTAGACTCTTTCTGAGTCTTGACTTTCCCAGGTCTCTTTCCCTACTACCACTAAAATTGGCATTACTATAATTATGATGTTAATGAAATGGAGGAGTACATAACATCGACTTGAGTTGACATAACTACATCCACCAGCCTGTGTCTTAGTCCTACATCAACCAGCTTTCGCTTCTCTTACCCTCACTCTCTCCTTCTACATGTAGCCATATTCTTTCTCCCTTACCTTTTGTTTTAAATCACTGTCCGTGCTGCATTTCGTCACACTTCCCACCTATCCTCCTAATTTTCTCGCCACCCATTTCTTCATTCCTACTCCTCGGAAGGATGGTCGTCTGGCACTTCTAGCTTTGTCCGTCATTAACTCCCTCGTGCCTCTGTATTCTAGTGCCATGTGTTCTTCTCTATATTCTTGCCACTTGCTGGCATAACCCTACTCGCTCTCTCATTGGTCCCCACGCCTTCCTCTTTGACTTCCCTTTGAAACCACACATGTATTCTTTCGGGGCTTTCTCCCTCCCTGCCCTATCCTTATACCTACCCTTCCTATTGTCCTCTTCCCCACATCCCTATGTGTTCTCTGTCCTTGTGCGCGAGTAGCTAATCCCTAACATCTCTACTTCCCATCAGCACTAACCCACCTCCTCTTCTCTTTCACACCCCGATCGGGGGTTCTCCTCTTGCTCCTTGTCTTTTTCTAGTATTTCCACTAGTTTCTTCATTCTCACCATTTGTAATAACTCTTGTTCTCTTATATCTAGGTTTCTACCTACTTGGCCGGCTCCCCAGTTTGTAAGATTGTCATTTCCATGTTGCCCATCCTTCGAACATGTGTTGGGGTAATGTATCCTATCTGTCAAATTAGCTTGTTGATCTCTTGGACTAGCCTTGCGGTCCTCGAGCTTTGGCTGATTTTCTCCCGATGTGTTCCTTGTTGGAGCTTCTTCACCATATCCATCACCATTTTCGAGTATCCTTCTACCTGCAATCTTTGCAATCTCTCTCTTACCGCAATTTCTAGTCCCCTCTTTAGAGGATGAAGTTTTGCTTTGTTGTTTCTCGCATTATCACAACCCATAGCATATAATCTGAGAATTTTCCCTTTATCATCCCTGAATAATCCTCCTGTCCCTGCCACCCGAGGGTTCCCTTTTGCAGCACCATCGAAATCAAGTTCGAAGAATGCTTTCTAAGGCAATTTATAATACTTTGCAAAATGTCCATTAGGCATATGATTCTTCCACAAGGAGGCGTTTAGCATACTAGGCTTCAAGTTTATACCTTTCATTATTCTTTCTTCCTATGGATTGATTTCCAATCCTTCTCATACCATTTCTCTACCAATATTGTCTCTCTTATGTTTTGGATTATCTGCTTCCATCTTTCTTCTCTAGTTCTTCTTTCTTCTTTGAAGGTCAGATTATTTCTTTCCTTCCATATTTCCCATAGGAAAAACCCTAATGATAATCTTGAGGCTCGATTCAAGATCGTATTTTGGTAAGGCTTTTTTTGTCAATTATCTATTGTTGTTTTCATGTTGTTTGGATTCCTATCACTTACTCTGAAGAGTTGATTATGGTTTTTCCATAGTTTATCACTATATATTCAAGTATTGGTCATGTGCTCCATTGTTTCTGCTTGTTCTTTACATAAGTAACACTTCGAGGATCCTTGGAGCCTTTTTTTTTGCAATTGATCCCATGTAAGTCTATGCCCATGGCAGAGGATCCATGTGAAGAAGGCAACTTTCAGCCACGTCTTTTGGTGCCATATACTTTCCTAGGTATGTGTCTCTTGTTGCATAAGATGTTCTGATTGTAGTTGATAATCCTCTTTAATTGTGAACATCCCTTTAATCCTGTATCCCCATCTGAGTATGTCTATCCCATCTTCTTTTGAAATTTTCAAAGTTGCCATCTCATTCTCATATAACTTCCACTTGGGTGTTTCTAGATATTTTGACGAGTCCTATTTTTGTTTTGCACTTTCTCTAGTATTGTCCATGATCTATGCTCCATAATTTTTTAACTGTTTTTCTCAATGGATATTGGTATATTGGTAGACTTCTTCTAGCTCAGGCTTACTCATTAGTTCTTCTCTCTATTGTCACACTTCTTCCTAGAATTTTGCTTTGTCTCCTCTAATTTCCCAGAAACTATGGTTTCTGATAAAGTTTCTATTGTCTAACACCACGTTCCATATTGTTGATCATTTCTTGTCTTAGAGTCTTAGATTCCCTTTTGTTCATCTTGGCATGCCATACTTCCTCTCCCATAATTGTTTCCATAGGTCTACCCCTCCTTGGATCCATATCCACCATAAGTTTTCCCCCATGACGTGATTGAGAATGTAGGGATCTGAAAGTCCTAATCCTCCTTTTAGGGTTTTGTTTAGCTGGTTTCATGATAGAAGAGCCCATTTTTCTTCCGTTCTAGGCTCTTGCCACAATAAATTTTTGAAGATGTCAATCATCTTTTGGCATACTATTTTTGGCATCGCTTGACTAGTTAGTTGGTAAATTGGGATAGGTTGTAGCATTGATCTCAATAATATTGCAGGACTTGGCATATTTAGTGATCTAAATGTCCATTTCTGCATTTTTCCTTGGATTTTTCCCAACAGGGGTTTCTAGTTTGCCACTATGTTTTTTTGATCATTTAGCTGGACTCTTAGGTATTTCGAGAGAAAATTTCCTGTTCAGAATCCCATTACTCTTGCTAAGAAAGCTTGTGAAGGTGTTGTTGTGTTGAAGAAAAATATATTAGACTTTTCTTTGTTTATTTCCATCCTTGAAACACTAGTGAAATCCATAAGAATTACCATAATTCTTCTGGCTTCCTTAACCGATGTGTGCCCATACATCATTATGTCATCTATGAATTTCCAGTGTGCTAATGGTATATCATTCCCCCATAGTCTGAGGCTAGTGTACTATTTTCTTTGAACTTTCTCCTTTATATATTGTCTAAGTCCTTTTGCTGCCTCGATGAATAGAAATGGAGAAAGTGGGTCACCTTGCCTGAGCCCTTGAGTTGCGTTGAACACCTCTATGGGTGATTCGTTGAGTAGAATTAACAGGACTAGAGTTGATAACATCGACATTATCCAACTTATCCTTCTTCCATAAAACATGAATGCCTTCAATATTCCCTGTAGATAATTCCAATTCAATAGATCATAGGATTTTGACAAGTATAATTTAACGAGCATTCCTTTGCTTTTTCTTATCTTTAATGAATGAATTGCCTCTTCTGCCACCACTATGCCATTTGTCATTTATCTTCCTTTAACGAACCCTGTCTTTTCCTGAGATATTAATCCAGTTAATATAGTTTTGAAGAGATTGACCATAATTGTAGGGGCAATCTTGTATATGACATTACAAAGTGCTAATGGTTTGAACCCTTGTCGTTATTCCGAAAGATTTGTCTTCGTAATCAGGGCCAGAAATGTGGAGTTTGGAGCCAAGTGCATTGTTTTTTGTGCATCTGGACTCCTCAACTAATTTCACAATACCTTTTCCCATGAATAGTCGTGTCACCTAGAAGAATTATGCTTTGTATCTCTCTAGCCGTAATGCTTTGTTTCTCGCCATATTTTTGATGACTTCTTCTACCTCTATTTTTGATATTTCTCTTAACAGGGCCATGTTTTGGTCTCTACTCAGTAGATTGGGAATGTGATGTCTTATTTTGTTTATATTCTCCTCACTACTTATATTAGGTTCTGTCAGTAGCCTTTTGAAGTCTTACTCTAACAAATTCTCCATGTCTTCGTTTTGAGTAAGTTGATTTCCTTGCTAGTGTACTAGGGAAAATATCCTATTGTCTTGCCTATGATGGATCATTTCTTTGTGAAAAAACCTTGTATTCTTTTCTCCTTTCTTTAACCATTGAATTCAGGATTTAATATTCCACAATATTTCTTGTTGTTGGATCCTTTCCTCCATTTCATTAATTAGCTGTCCTTACCCCTCCTCTAGCAATTCAATTTTGCCTTCATTGATAATTTGTTGTTGTACTTTCTTCATCTTGGCTTGGATCAACTCCTATTCCTGATGTAAGTTGCCAAATTCATCCTTGTTCCAATTATTTATCTTTCCTTTAGTTGTTTAAGTCTGACTTGAAAGATGTGCATCAGATTTCACCCTTCTTTCTCACTCCCATTCCACCACTCAATTTTTCTATGAGTGTTGGTTCTCTTAGCCAAAGGCCTTGAACCTAAATGGTCTATTTTGATTTCCTTGTTTAATTTCTACTTCTAGTTTAATAGGTCAGTGGTATGACCCTAGACATGTTATAATTGTAGCCTCATAGTATACACCTTTGCTAATGAAGTTTTTTGTAACGAAGAATCTGTCTAGAGGAGAAGCTATTTGTCTGCTCCCTCACCTTTTATTATTCCATGTATATTTTCCATTTATTATTGGGATATCCACCAAATGTATTTCTTCTTGTATATCTCTGAATTTCTTCATTTTTGGCTCTTCTCTTCATAGTCCCACTCTTTTCTCATCTATTGTTGTTATCAAGTTAACGTTGCCTGCTAATAACCAAAGATTTTCTTTATGTAGTTGGCTCAAAGTCTTTATTTTCTATAGGAAATTTTCCTTTTCCACTGTATGTTAGGGTCATATACTACAGAGACTAGGAACCATTCTTTGTTTCCTATCAGGAGAAACTGCCCTGTGAGTATTCTCTTCATGCCTATCTAGTAATCCACTGTGATCTCTGTTGGGTTCCACAATATTTCGATTCTGCCTGCACTACCTCTCATATCTATAGTCATGCATTCATACCTTAGTTTTATTTTACTTAATATTTCTTCAATTTTCCCTCTTATAATCTTTATTTCTTGTAGCAGCATGAATTGGGGTTTTTCTTTTCATATTCTCTCAGTTAAGTGTCTCTATTTAACTTTTCTATTGAGGCCTCTTATGTTCCATGATTTAATTATCATTAAGGCACTTTATTTATTTGTTGGTATGCCACTAATAGCGGTACCACCCTACCTATATTCACTGACACTTCTCCCATAATCAGTATGGATTCCTATAGGTTTCTCTGGCCTCTTTGTTTTCCTCCTTTCATTTTATTTGAGTATTCTTGGGGGTTTTCGTGATGCATCCCATTTTGTTGTGCCATCTCCACTTGTCCCTATCCTTGCTTAGCTTGATACTATTGGAATGTCTCTCTGTATAGTCTTTTTTGGTCTTCTTGTATAAATCTTTCATCTAAGTGTCTCCATTTATTTAGTAGTTTCTTGAACACCTCCTATTACATACTTAGTTCCCCTCCCTTGCTTGGGTCAGTTTCCACTATGGTGTTTTCCATCCTCTCCCTGCCCTCCTTATCCTCTTTATCTACCAGCTCTCTTTGAGATTTCCTCTTGGGGTTCGGATTTCCTTGACTCGAACTGCTCTACCTTCCTTTTTGTTGATAACCCATATTTTGGACCTCATTTTATTCCTCTTCTTCTCCTTGCAGCACTCCAAAGTTGTTTGTTCTTCTTGGCTGAGTTTGATATTCTTTTTTCCCTATGCTAGTAGTTTCTTTCGACTGTCTCCTCTTCATTTTAACTTCTTGAAACCCTTCCTTATCTTCTTGAGGTTTCCACTATTTCTTTTGCATGTTCTCTCTCTCCTATAAGTTCAATGGACAATCCTTAAATAGGTGGCCATACTCATGACATCTACAACATCTGAACGAGATGCGTTTGTAGTCTATGGTTTGTTGCCACACCTCTTCATGATATTCTAGCTCCACTGACTTAGGTATAGGTTCAACGATCTTCATGTATACACATATTCTCGCATATGAATTGTATCTGCCTCTTTTTTCATTTCTGCTATTTTGACAAATATTCGTATCGTATTTCCAATGCCCTCTAGTATTTATGGGTCCTAGAAATCCATTCAGAGACCGAATAATCTAAACCAAAATGGGGCTGCAAGGAATTTTTCCTTGTCTCGGTCGTAACATTCTTCACAATACCTCATGAACAAACCAACATTATAATGAAAGTAAGCACCAGTTTGAAATACTTTTTCTTTATCTTGCGCATTTGAGAATATTATTGTGAAGAAGCCTCTAACTCCCAGCTTGAGCTTGATATGATATTTGGGTTGCCATTTCTATTGTATCAATTTAGTGAGGTCCCTCTCAGTCATCCAGACTCTGATGAACTTACATATTAGCGCATGACCTTTAATGTAACTTCTGTATCACTGCAGTTTCTTCATCAAGATGATGAATCTCGGTTTCTTTGTCACACATGATAGACATTCTCCTGTGCAACCTGCTTTCCATCAAACCTTGAGGACAAATCCTGACATTTTTTTTTTTTTATCTCCTATTAGCTTTAGGTTGCTTGCATTCTGGCATCCCCTGCTACCCTGTCTCGATAGGAGGGGATCTCTCCGCACCCTTCCTCCTCTATAATTCTGATCTTGTTATCGGCCTCCTAGTTTGCAGCTTTGCAGATGTTTGCAAAGTTTAGGTCATGGCTACCGCAATGCCATTTCTTATTGTATCTTAATTATAATTATAATTTATTTTTTTTTATATAATTTATTATTTTTCAATATATAATTTTATTTTAATTATTTTTGACCATTTTAATTTCATAAAATGTATATAATTATTTTGAAATTAATGAATTTATTTTGTAATTACAAATAAACTAGTACAAATTAAGAAATAATTGTGATTAAATTCTAGATTACATTTTAATTAAAATTTCATAACTTTAGCACATGCAAAGTTTTTTCCAAAATTCCGGCAATCTTCACGCTTCAATTTGGGAAGCTCATAAGTTGAGTTTTACTTGGACAAATGAGGATCAGAATGGCTCATTGGATAGATAAAATCGTGGAGAATGTTTCTAAAGTAGTTGGATGACCATGTTGATTCATTTAATGAGCATAAGATCAAGTTTTGAATTTTTCAACAAAACTACTTTTCTGAGTTTAATTTTCTACATTTTCATTTTCTCTTAACCTCTCTTTGATACATATATGTTTGACTATATTATCCTTAACCAATTAGATATTTACAAGGATAAATGGAAAGATAAAAAATCCTTTTATTTATTTATTTAATTTATCTTTAATTGAAGATATTTTATTTTCCATATTTGACCTTTTTATTTTAATTTGCATTTTAACTAAATTTTGATTGGTTCTAACAAGAAAACAATTGAAGAGATGAGGAGGAACATATTTCAATCAATGGGATTTCTCCAGCAATAGAACAATAAGAATTTAGACTAATGAAAATGGTTCAAGCATAATGTTCTACAACAACTCTCTTATTTTAGAATTCATTTTGTAATTATAACTAGTGGTTTGTAGAATGTAATAAGGGCTTCTCTCTTCTACAATTTTGTAAATCTAAAAGAACTATTGTAATAGGGCTTTCAAGCTATAGGTAGAGAGGATCAATCTAAAATCTCAAAATTATTGGGATTTTTTTTTTTCATTTTCAACTATGTATGAGAGGAAAAGTTGGTGCTATTGAAACTTTTTATTTTAGCAGCAAAGTTTATGTTTTCACAAAGATTGTTGGAGAACAATACAAGGAACAAAGCAAGAGACCAATTTAAAATTAGATTGTATTTTAAGTACTATTATTTTTAATGCAAATTTCATCCTTTTAATGAGTGATTTGTGTAAAATGTCTTTCATACTGAGCACTATTGTTTAATTTGAAAATGAGATTCCTTTTTAATTAGCTATCTAGTTCATTAGCTTCATATATATGTTGTTAATTTCCTCCTTTTCTCTTATGCTTCAACCGAATTTAGCTAAATTTGTTAATTGTACATAGTAGGTTGAAATTTTCTTCTCATAATTTATTTGTAGTTTTACTCCTTTTGATTGATCTGTAAGTGCATGTAGGATTTATAATGAGAGAATGGTTACATGGGAAGTACGACTATACTTAGTCATGTTTCATTTCACTCAGTTAGAATTAGGGACATGTTAATTTATATCTAGACTCATTTTTTGTTTGCATTTAGATCTTGGCATCCCCTTTCGTGTTTTGGAAAGTGGCTTAGAACATATTAGAGTTCTTATATAGTCAGATCATTCACATTTGTAAACCACTTAATTATCTTTCTTTCTCAAAATTTCATTGTTAAAAAAAATGATTTTTTTGATAAAATCATATATGAAGAATTTCTAAGGAATTGCTATGGCTTGGAAATTTTGATTCATAAGTATTTCTAAAGGCTCATTATCACCTCTTTTCCTCTGCTGTAAATTTGAAATGGATGCAATTTGAAGGTTCATTACTTAGAATTTTTTACTAAATAAGTACATGATTTTGAACAAATGAAATTTTTGAAAAATTCATGAGAGAAATTGAAGATTCATGAAGTAAAATTACAATTAAAAATTCTTCGAGGTATGCATTAACATGTTCATCTTCATCTATTTTTAGTTTCCTCTTTTTCATAGTTTATTTCTTTTTTTTTGGTTTCTTTTGCAAGTATTCATTCACTTGATTTTTGAGACTTGAGATAAGCAAGAAGCCAACCCTTTCTAATATGCAACATGTCTAGGGAAGTATTTGTTGTTTCATCACAATTTAGGTATTCTTTTTTTCTGCTTCTTTTCATTAAAACCATAATAGGCCTTTAATGCATTATCGGAAGATTTCATATCGGATAATTATGATATCGTAACTGTCCTCATAAAAAAGTTATGATAAAATCATTCTCTAATCAAATATTTTTGACAATTAATATAATATTAAAGGGGATTTTGTTAAAAGGAATGTTGTGTTGGGTGCTTATTTAAAAAAAAATAAAAAAAAACCTTTAATATTTATTGACCCCACAACTTCCACTTGGCTTATCGGCCTTCAAAAATATCATAGCTTATAAAGTATGCTATGCTCAAATACTCCCAATATCCCAATCATCTGAAATTCTAATATTTTGATCTCCTGATGTCTCAATATCCTGGTCTCTCAATATTTCGATACCCAATAACCTGATATTCCCCGCCCCCGCCCCCCCCAAATACCTCCACCTTTATCATATCATTTTTTTTATAAGTACGTATTCACTATACTCTGTGCATTCCTAATGCCCCTATGTTCCCATCCTCAACCTATATCAGGACTTCCATATCATATTCTTTCTCTTTAAATCCTCGATATACTATTGCCAATATAAAAGTTCTGATATCGCTTCCCGCGTCCACTTATTTCTTTAAATATGATTTATCGAAATTTTGATATATTGTAACTTTCTTAAGTATAGCCAAGTCATTTCTCTGATATTTTTCTTTCGGTACACTCGTGTGCAAACCCACATGAATTCAAGTTTTTTTTAGCTTAGAAATATGATTCAATAATCATATGTTGCCTCTCATTGATGTCGCTGAAATAAAATTCCTACACTCTTCATTGCTCAAATTTGCTACAAACAGAGGAAAATTCACACAAAAACTCTTTCATTTTCATTTCATTTCTTTTGGTTTCAGTTTCATTTTTTAGTTTTTTCTAATATAAAAATTTGTTTCGTAGTTGTTCATGATCCATTTTCACACCTCTACAATATCATACTTGGAGCTTATTCTCCTTGTTAGATTTTGAATTTTTTATTAGAAGAAATGATTGTTTATCAAATTAGCTACACTAGGGAGCTTCTGAACCTTTATTTTGTTAATAAGGATTTTTTTATTAGAAAATTGTTAAGATGATTTTATGTAGGATTTTTCTTTGGAACAAGAAAATTTGTAGCAGACACACATTTCTCATTAGCCTATTATCTCCCATCACTGTTATTCACCCTTCACATTTTGAGAGCCTCATTTCTTATAACTTTGCAAGATAAAATTTATTAAAATCTTGACATAAAATGAACATTCACATGCTTATCCTATTTTACTCTTATGTTGAAACTATTGTATAATTAGTCTTGTTGGGTTTGTTTTTTTAATTTAATTTGGGCTTATCTTTCAACTTTTCCTTTCTTCATTTCACACTTTTAATGTTTATTTCTCAATTTACTTTTTTTGTGTTTGATTTTGATGAATTCACCATGATTTACCTGGATGGCCTTTTCCTCACCTAACAATGGTTGGCATACATGGTAAATATTTACTTTGTTTATTTCACTGAATTTCATTTATCATTAAAGGTATAACTTTATGGAACCATAAAGCCCTATTTATTTAAATATTTTTCATGGAGGAAAACACATCCTTTCTAAGGATATGTTTTACACTATCAATGGGAATATATATGGCTCTTTTCTAAGTCTGTCTTGGATAACAAACTCGACAAGATTTGGAGGCTCAAATCCAATAATAAACATTTCTTTTCAAACTTGGAGGAAATATCGAAGCCTTTCAGTGAGCTCGTGATGGATTTCTTTACCTACTCTTTGGCCCTATGTGACCTAGCCTTGTGTGGGAAGCTCCAATACATAGGTGTAGCCTAACCCAAGTGTCTTATTTATGAAAAATAAGGAAATGATTCAACAACCATTATAGTTTCATTAATTTCCCAAGTCAACTTGGTGATAATTAATTGTAACATAGGTTCTCATCTTCATATGGAAAAAAAAAATGTTCGTTCGAAGAAATATAGCTTAACAAAAGGCTAACATGGTATAATAGTGTCATTACTTGTGAAAACTTAGACTTGTATTTTACTTCTTGGAAGGTAAAAATGGAGATCCTACACTAAACTAGTTACTTAAGTGTTTGGGTGATGTGACTGATACAATGAGAATGAAATTTCTTTCTTACTCTAGGTCATACTTTTCCCTCTTCCAAATATCTAAAATTCATCTTAGGTAAAATGTTACCAAATAGTGTAAATATGTGCAATAGTTATCCCCCTCTACTTGTTCAACAAAATAAAAATATCATGACGATAGCACTCAATATTTTATGGGTTGGGAATCCTCCAGAGCCTAACAAAGGAAATTATGGGAGGGAATCTATCATCACAAACCCTAAGAAAATTGTTGAAGGTTGGATACCAACCCCAAAGATAAGGATTACCCTCCTCGTGACATGGGTGTTATTCCTATTACTGCATGCCTTTTAAACTCTTCTATGCAAGCCAACTTACTTTTAGTTTTATTGTGATGTTTATTATAGGTTTTACCATAAATTTTATCGTAGCCTCGATGTTATTTTTCACTTTAATTGATATGTTTCTAGGTTACCATGCTTTCTATACTAATTTTTGTGATTTCTAACCCCAATAGTGCAAAAGAGACAATCGACCCTAATCACAAAATGGAACACCCAAAATAAAAAACCCATACCAATTACCTAGAACCCATTGATTGAATAAAGATTATATCGCCAAGCACTCCTCAATAAGTCAAGAGAATCCAACAAATCCATTTTAATAGGAAGAAATTATGATTTCCTGGGATTGAAAGGGATTTGGTCATGAGTGTCAAGAACACTCTCAACTACTTGCGAACATATATTTCTTCTCATTCCTATCTCAAACTTTTCCAAATTATTAGCTATATATATTGTACTATTATATAATTTTATTCATAATAATTCCCAAGATGAAAGGTAACCTACTTAGTAGGTTTATTGCTCAAAGCCACTTATCCCACAATACAATGAAACTATTAATCTACCAACATCTACCAGCATGTAAAATTCATGGCACAGAGAGAGTTATGAGACATCGTACTGGGGAAGACTTACATTCATACTCCAAAGGCTCTTTTTCTTCTTCATCTTTAGCATCTTCACCATCCCAAACACTTTTTGCCTTCTCCTTACTAGGAACAGGAACAACTAGTACAAAATCCTCTAGTTCTAAGCATCATTTGCAAGAAATCATGAATTAATATATATATATATATTAATTATATAATATATATATTATATTAATATATATATATATATATATATTATTTATATATATATATTGTTTGCTTGAAATAAAATTATATCGTAAACACAAATATCAATACCTCAATACAAAAATACAAAAATATTTAATATATATATTCACAAATTCACATCTACTTCTTAAACTGTAAAATAAAAGCCTCATACAACATGGCACGTACTTAAAAATCATAGGTAAAAATATAAATATCTCTCGAAGTATAAAAACATCCTAACAAAATCTCATCTAAGTAACATGTTTTATGACTGTTCAAAACAGATTTATGGCAAGATACACAATCCTTATTTTTAGATGGGCAAAAATCCACATATATAAGCCTATTTTGGAAGAAATAAATTTGTTATTTGACTAATCTAAGGCCCAAAGTAATATTTCTTCATGGCTAATCAAGGGTAAAAAAAATGATTGTAATAATATTCCAATTAACAAAAGGCAAATAATCATTTTACCTTCATAGAAATTGCATTTAACAACTTTCCTTAAAACCAACCAAACGTAACATGTTAGAATCAATGAATGTGATGCATGAAAGTAAATAAGTAAAATCCTCTAACTTTAATTTTAAAAGCATTTATTTTACAAGGAGAATTATATATTATAACAGAGATAATTAGAACATGCAAATGAAATGAAACTATATAAATATCCATTGATGACCAGAACAGGTCAAAGGGAATGCAAAGTACAACATATCAAAAAGGAAATAAGGAGAGTCTAAAATTCATCTCCTAAACAAGAAATATAAAATCACATGCTAAGAGAAAAACATTATTGTGATATATATCAAATATAGTCAGGTACATGGTATAAATTTGAAAAAAAAAAATAGAATAGAAGCACTAGGAAAGGAATATCAATTAGGATCATCTTTAAGATCAGGAATGGTTGTTCACCTAAAAAACCTCTCTAATCATGTACTCTATAGAATGGCCTATTCTTATGATGGATTATGTAGAGAATCATAGTGGCCTCCATGCGTTATAAAAGGGGATACAAATTAGGTGGTTAAAGGAGGCTTCATAAATTTACTAAGACTAGTACAAACGAATGCTTTCACTCGTACTGAAACTTTCATTACCATTTTATTCATAGAAGAATAATGTTCTATTTCCCTCTAAGACTTTCAATAATAACCTAATGATGTTGACCATCAAAAGGTAAGTTTGAAGTGAGCATATAAAGTAAATAATGATTGTATAGGTCATTGAAGCCATCTTTTATAATTGGCACATATTACAATTAACTAAAAACACTCAAAATGATAAAAGTATCCACTTAGTATCAATTTTTCGCAGCTACATGGAAACAATATTTTTACATAGAAACAACGACTATGACAATAGGTACGAGATAAACACTAAAATACAAATTTCTTGATACTCAAATCTTATGGTTGTTCTCCAATAACACAAACATATGTTTAATAACAATACATGTGATATTTTTCTATGCACAGAGCCTAGATATGGTATGTTGAAGAAAAAATTATCATGAGAAGAGGAGAAAAATGTACCTAACATATATATCCAACCCATAGCCGACACATGAACACTTATCATTCATTTCTTCAAAGAATAAAAGAAATGAAAAAATGTTATTTTTTCTACTTCCTCTGATCATCCCATTCTGAACCTTCTAATCTTGTTTAAACCCTTACTTGGACGATCTTTGAGAAGTATGTCTTCATAGGCCTTCAATGGATAATGACAAACATGAGACTCTCCCAACTAGTATTTCTTTCCATTGCCTTCACTCTCTTCAATTTTTCCAGCATATTTGATAGAAGAAAGCAATGTATTTTAGGTTTCCAAAGCCTAACAAATTATTATCCTCACCCTCTTCATTTTTTCCCACAAAAGGTAACATTCCTTAAAGAAACACCCTCTTTGTCCACAACCTTACCATCAACACAATTATGTTGTGAATATAAGAGATACTTTCATTTGATATAAGAACCAAGACACCGAACCTGTAAATGTGTTGAACATGTTAAAAGTGAAATAGGTTTAGATATTAAATTACTCATGAAATTTGCATGTACATGTTAGATTTTTTAGAGAAACTAAATAAAAAAAATATTCAAACAAACTTGAAGTGGAAGAAGTGACATAGTATTAGACTTTTTAGGTTCCCTCCAAGTATAGTGTGTACTTCTTCTTGAGATAGGATAGCCTTTTTCTTAAGACTTACGAGTATTCTCCTTAATCCACTTAGAGTAAAACAAATTTTGGTAACATTAGAGTGAGATAAGATGAGGTAAAATTATTAATTCCAATTGGAATGTATGAATCAATCTACATAAAAGCACAAACCTTTTCATCCAACTTTCTTTTTTATTACACATAGTAACTAAAGTACTTGGTTGGAGAACATTGCACCTTTCCACAAATAAAAAATATTTAAAGCTGTAGCATCCTTTGGAGTATTCCTATTATGGAGGCATTATATTTATCAAGGCGATTTCAGTTACCTGCATGTTTTGCAACTAATAAAACATAACTTGTGCTTATAGGACCTACAAAAACTTGAGGGAATAAGTCATCTACATGTTTAGTCCAACCTATTGGTAGTGAAATGAGTTAAATCTTCTTCTAAAGTTGTAAACAAAATGTCAAATAGCCAGGATGGTGATATTCTTCCTTTAAATTGACAATTGCACAATACACAATTCCCACATTCGAGAAAAATAATATGAAATAAAACATAATATGCAGGAATATTGACAAAGGAAGCATAATTTTTCTTAGATAAATAGATTGCAGAAAAGTTTGACTTATTAAGAAGATATGATCCTAAGAAATGTTTTTGTTTTTAGGACACTTTCCACACTAAGAGTGAAAAGTCTCATTTGTTCTAAAAATGGTTCATGAATTATGTCCAAGGGGTTAGTTTGTACAATTATCACAAAAGCTATTGATAATTACAATAGTTTAGTACGAGTAGTTGTCCACTTCAAAATAAACCTAGGTGAGTTGCACTAGTCTAAACGAACAAGTTTACTAAAGATGTCATCTACAAATATGGGTAAGAATCACTTGGGTTTCCCCATGAGGTGTTCCTTAGAAATGAATTGGTGTATGGGCTCATCTTAGCGAATGCTTTTCATTAGAAATATTTGTTAAGGATTGGAAACATCAAACATATGTGTTTCCTTTTCGTGGATGAGATTTTATTTGAATCTTGTTGAAAAAGTCTTTTTGGACGATCCTCACCAATTTACTAATATGTTGTCTTAAACTGAGATGGACGCTAGATTACAAACTACATATGCAACAATATCAGTGAGAAAATAATAATTGATGTATGTATTTGGTTTGAAACTTTCTTTACGAACCAAACTATTAGTAGCCAAATCCATCTTCATAATTACTATGCGAGTATCATTAGTTTTCTTATCTACAACAAACATGTTCATTATACTCCTATCCACTTGAACACATGTCCTATCACTCTGTAATGCCCCATTATAATAATATTAAAATTAAATAATAATAACATATAAATAAAATAACAAATAATGAAGAAATAAATAAAAAAATTAACAAAGAAATAAATAATAGAGAAAAGATAACAATAAGTTACTAAAACCAAAAAAAAGAAAGAAAATATAATAATAAAGAAATAAAATGATGAATAATGAAGGAAAAGAAATAATAAATAAATAAAATAAAAAGAAATAAAATTTGGCATAATGATACATGGATTGTGCACATGTAGACCCCTTACCATTTCTAGAATAGTTGGTTTTGTTGAATGGCGAAAAGGGGAGGTGACAAGCATTCATTCATTTGCAGATTATTTGAAGAAGGGAGTGCTAGAAGACAAAGGGCACTAGCTATAGTAAGTTGATTGAGGGCTCGGGGGTGATATTTGTAAGAAATATTTGTTGCAGCTCATCTAAAATTGGGTGGAGAGTCGTCCCCAACACTTTGTTGCGCTTAGTAAGATCTGGATAGCGTTAAAAATAGTAAATCACCAATATGATCTATTTTCCTTCTTCATTCTCCAATTATGTTTCTCTACTAATGTTTTCTTTTTAAATTCTATGTTAATGAGTTGAAAGTTTTTGTAGATAACATGGATTGATGCAATTAGTTGTATATTTTCATTTTGGGTTGTTACACATTGGTGTCCCCTTTTTCTTTTTGTTACCGAGGTTATAACACAACTTCATCACAATTGAAAAAAATATAAAGGAGATTATAATGAAAATTAATCAAAATTGAAAAAATCAATGTCAATCTCAAATTGTTGTTCTAAAGAATTTCCACATTCTTGAAAATTATCACCAGTTGAGATATTTGTAACAAATCATGTAGCCTCTTAAGGATTTCTAATCTTGGTCTTTGAAATTATTGGTACCCATTCGCAACAATTCATTTTCTCTGTCATAATGTGTCTTGAATAAAACATCTAAACCCTAATGATTATGAACACTATAATCCTTTTATTCTTTTTCTTTTATATCTCACATATAGAATACATGATGCACTAACATATTAAAATAATGTTTAGAGATGGAGATAAATGAAAAGGCTATTGGGAAATTGAGAGAATTCATGTATGGCTTTTTAAGGAAAGCTAAATCTTATTTTTCTTTTGCATCAATAGAAGTACCCAAGAACTATAATTTATCCAAGACCTTTCTCGAATAACTTTTGTTGTAATACCTATAGTTGGTAGTTTGATTTCACATAGAGTTAGAATTAAAACAACATGTCCAAAGAAAAGATGGAATTATAAGAAAAACTGAAAAAACAAACCACTGGAATAAAAAATATTTTCCCACAAACTAACCAACGGTTAAATGCGAAAAAAACTCGAATAAATCCTAAGTAAAATTATCCCATGTAGGCTATAGGAATAAATCTCCCAAAAATACTCTTGAAATTAGTGAATATCATTAGGCCTGAAATATACAGTTAACATTGTGCTACTCCAATCACTCCAATAATAAGTTTGACTTACATCACTAGGTAGATACAATTTCCAAGGAAGACACACCAATATCAATCAATACCAAATATCACAACTCCATTCAATGAATTCCATTCTCTTGATCCTTGCGCATTAATTTTCTCCACAATGCACTCACGACAATACCATGCCCCTTCTGGTAAATGAGCAACAACCAAGCCAGTTGCATCTGCGGCAACAGCAACAACAACCAAGCCAGTTGCATCTGCAACACCAGCAACAACCAAGCCAGTTGCATGTGCAACACCAACAACAGCAACAAAGCCAGTTGCATCTGCTGCAGCAACAACAACCAAACCAGATGCATCTGCAACCCCTGCAGCAGCAACCAAGTCAGGTGCATTTGCAACAACAACAAAGCCAGATGCAACAATAATAGCAACAAAGCCAGATGCATCTGCAACAACAGCAGCAACAACAAAACCAGATGCATCTGCAACAGCTGCTACAACAACTAAGCCAGATGATGTATCTGCAACAGCTGCTGCAACAACAACAACAATCAAACCAGTTACACCTGCAAAAACAGCAGCAGCAGCAAAGCCAGATGCATCAACAAAAGCAGCAAACAAGTCAGCTGCCGAAGCAGTGGCAGCAACCAAGCCAAACCCTCCAGCAGCAGCAGCAACCAATCCAACCACATCTGTAAAAAAAACAGTTGCATCAGCAGCAGTGGCAGCAACCAAACCAGGTGCAGCAACAAAGCCAGACACATCTTCAAGAACGTCAGCAGCAACAACAGGAGCAGCAACAACCAAGCCAACTGCAACAGCAGCAATGGCAGCAGCAACAACAGCCTTCGCAGTAGGGACAACAGGAGCAGAAGGAGACGCCACAAACACTGGTTTCCACACTTGCCCAAAGTTCAACCTACCGACCAAACCAAGGCATAAGTTATGCCACGTTCGCAAAAACAGAAACAACGAAAGCGGCAAGATCGACAGTCAAAAGCGGTGGCTCCAGCAGTTGAAATAGATTTGTCCAATGTCAATTTCCAAGTCAATCCAGAGCACAGCAACCAAAAAAGCAACAAAGACTTCTTTCAGATGTTGGACAAGCACCTGCTCAATCTCAATTACTAGCTCAGAGAAGACCACAGGTTATGGCAAGTGGCCACCAACAGCTCAAGCATTCCGTCCTTCTCAATTTTCAACTCACCTACAAGACCAACAACAAAATTCACAGTCACAACTTATGCCTCTAGCAACTGGCAAGCTTTTCCCCCTTCTCAATTTTCAAATGAGGGAGATTAGCAGCTGCGAAAGCCGCAGCCAAGAGGAATGCTTTTTCGAAATTGGACAAAGTTTCTCCCCCTTCTCAATTTTCAAATCAGGGACAACATTGGGAGCAAAATCCACAGCCATATAGTGACCTCAGCAACTGGACAACCATTTCTACCTTCCCAATTTCCAAATCAAACCATAACACCTATATCACTTGACCAGCAACAACAGCCACAAAAAAATGCCTTCAGGATTTAGATCAGCATTTCCCCAATTTCAATTTCCAAATCAAATGTCTTTTGAAGATCCACAAGGAATAGAACCCGCCCCTACTGAAGCTTCATCAAAGGCTTCATTGACATAAACAAAAACCTGCCGACATTTCTGTAAATAGCATATCATGAATTTCATATGATATATATTCAGTATTGTGTAATGGACTAGACGGAAATTTTTAACATTTATTTTTCTGTTTCTTTTTTAAATTAATGTTTTTGCATGTGACTAGAATATATATATATATGTTCTAGTGACATACATCCGATGTATTGGTTTCCATGTTGCGCTTAGAAGAATTGTTTTTCATTAACATAAATGAGTCTACAAATAAGTCAAGCCATCCATGTGATACCGTTTTGAAATGTATAGATAATAATGACGTATCGTTTCAATACCATGAAAGATTCAAATCTTTGTGTTTCTTTATCACCATTTTAATTTTTTTTTGTATAACCATAAGTGTGAGAAGAATAGGTTGAGTTTGAGAAACAATTTGACAAGACATATGTGTAAGAGAAGCTCACATGTGTGATCAAACTTTGATTTGCATTTATATAGCTATTTGACTTCAGATTTGCCTACAGTTTTTACAGAATTAACCAAGTGTTTTCCACAACAAAGGATATACATGTGAGGGTTCACCATGTCGCCAAATTTGACCATGAGTGGGATGTTTGACCAACATTGGATTTTGAGTATTTTTATTGGTTTTACCAACATTGACTTGTTGTTTCATGAGGTTTGGCTGAATCATTATTTGACTTAAATTATTGGCAAGAATTTCAAAATAAATTGTTGATTTGTAAACCTTGATTAATGATTAGGTTTCCAAGGGTAGAATTAGTGTATCTATTATGCATGACTTTTTCTCATGATATTTATTGTTTGTGTTGCATTTACTATTAAGATTGTATTTATTGTTTCAATGTGTTGCATATTGTAATCTATTACAATGATTATGTGTCGAATGTAGCATAAATATTATCTAATGATGATTCAGAAATGTGCATAAAAGATTGTGTAATAATAATTATCATGATGGTTAAATAGATGTAATTTGGTTGGTAATTGTACTAATTATTTTTGGTTGGTAATTGTAGTATTTATTTGGTTGATGTAATTATTCAATGATACCGGTGGCATAAAATATTGTGTAAAATCATCATGAAATAATTATTTGGTTGGAAATTGTATTTTACTGTGCTCGTCATAGAATTTCAACATGGTTTTAGAGCTTTGTTGAAAGTTGAACTATTCAAGTCAACCTAAGAGACAATATTCAACAACTTTATTGGTTTTTTGATTTCATGTCAAAATGATGCCAAGTCTTAACTTAGAACACAAGTTGGATGGTGCCACCAATTTTAGATCATGGAAGACCAACATAATCCTTGCCTTGGAAGAAATTGATCTTCACAATCATGTGAATGAAGTCATTCTAGAGCCAAAGCGAGCTAAGGAGAAAGTCCAATATAAGAATAATAAAAGAAACACTAAGAGAATCTTGATAGATTTGATAAAGGATCACTTGATTCCACATGTTGTTGAGTTGAAGACTACCAAAGAACTATATGATGCCTTGGTGGGATTGTATGAGAGTAACAACACTAGCAAGAAACTAAGATTGAGGCATCAACTTTGTAGTGTCACAATGACTAGATCATATTTTGTTGTCTCTTATCATATGAGATCCTCTTAGTTGAGATATAAACGTATACCCATTTGAGATAACATTGATGATGCATAGCCTGTTACAATGACTCAATTGATTTCCTTCCTCATGGGATCTATTTGTTCAGGGAATTTTTGCACAAGATAAGTTGCCAACGTTTGAAAAAATATAGACTAATTGTGCCTAAAGGGAGGCCAGACTGTTGTCAAAGAAAAACTTGTAGAGACCTCACAATGAAGCAACTCAAGCCCTTATAGCTCTTGCAAGGAAAGGAAAAGTAAGAATACACTTAGGAAAGTTTGATAAGAAGAATATAAGTAAAGCAATTGCTCCAATTTAAGATCAAAATAATAAGGATATGTCAAAGATTAAGTGCTTCAGTTGTCATGATTTTAGGCACCATGCATCTCAGGGTCCTTAGCATAAAAGTAAGAGGAAGCAACATGCATCAATAGCCAATGTTGATGATGATGATAAGCACTGACCATAGAAGAATTCAAAGGAATATTTGTTTTCCTCCATGCTTTCAGCCACTATAACCAATAATAGTGGTATTTGGCTAGTGGACAATGCCGCATCTAGGCACATGGCAAGTTTTCAATATTTTGTTAACAATTTGGTAAAGAGGGATTTAACATTGCACATGGAATTTCGAGAGAAAACCAAGTATCGAATGACAGGAGTTGGGATAGAGTCATTTCAATTGGATTCTAGATATTCTCTTCATGTGAGAGATGTTTTGTTTGCACTAGAATTGAACAAGAAGTTGTTATATGTCTCAGCGTGGAGAATAGATGTTACATAGTTGCATTTCCCATTGGTCAGGTTCTTGTATCACCCAAGGGCTTGAGAATAGACTTAGCAAGAATGATTGGTGTTGAAGAGGCAGGGATGTAATTATTATGATGTCTATCACATGCATTGATACATGAAAGTATCACAGTAGAGTCAATGGACCTACCTAGAGATGTTACTATGACAAGGAAGAGGCCAACATGGCTTCATGACACCTTGTGGGATGCAGAAGGACATGCAACTCTTCAAGATACTTTCAAGGAGAGAAGAATACTAGAGAGGTGGTCAAGATATATGGAATTTATGAGACACATCATTCATTCTAGGCCTTATAGTTATGAGGAGGAAAAATGTCAACAGGTTTGGAAGGATGCCATGATGGAGGATTATTAGTCCATCATGACGAATAATGTGTGGGATATAGTTCAGAGACTAGAGGAAAAGTGTAAGCTGACTTGCAATTGGATTTATAAGACCAATAATGCAACATATAAGAACATTAAGAAGTAGTAAGTGAGGTTCGTGTAAAGAGTGTTCTCCCAAAAAGAGGGAGTGGACTATAATGAGGCAATTTCTCGAGTTACGAAGTACACTTTTATTTGTACTATTGTTTATCTTTCTTTTATTATTAGTGAGAGACTACATTAGACAGATGTAAAGATCACGTTTCAGAATTGTGTGATAGAGGAGGAAGTGTACATAAAGCAATCTTAGGGCTTTGAGGTGCATGGGAAGGTGTCCATTGTTTACAAATTAACGAAGGGTTTGCACCAACTCAAGTAGGCACCTACGACATGGTATTCTAGGATTAATGAATACTCGATGTGTTTCAGATTCATGAAGAGTGATGCATATCCTGAAATTTGCTTCATGGTTATTGATGGTGATCCTTTGATCTTGGTGTTCTATGTCGATGATTGTTTCCTTACTGGGGTAGAGAGGTCCATTATTGCGCTGAAGGGGGAGCTGGCCTCAAGTTTAAGATAAAGGATATTGGCATGATGCATTATTTCTTGTGATTGGAGGTGTGGCAGAGATAAAATGAGATATGGGAAGTACACTTCAATTTTTTTAGGAGATTCAACATGATGGATTGCAAGTCCATGATTACACTTATGATGATAAATAAAAAGGATATGAGTCGTTACACTTTAGATTCAGATTTGGTGGAACCCACAATGTAAGGTTAGTTGATTGGATCCTTATGTACCTAGTTAACACCACGTTGGATGTTTTATTTTTATTAAACACCTTGAGCTTGTATATGGTTGAGTCAAGGAATGTGCATTAAGTTGCAGTAAGGCATGTGTTAAGTTACATAAGTGGTATAGTTAGATATGGTTTGATATATGAATCAGGTGGTGAAGTGAGTTTGAAGGGATATACTAATTCAAATAGGGTTATGAGTGGAGAGGATGCATATAGCATCTGGAGGTGCTACTTTAGCTTGGGATCAACTATGCCTTACTGGTTTAGTATGAAGCATACTTCTGTCACTCTCAGTGAAATAGAGACAAAGTATATCATAACTAGTGCTACAAGTTAGGAAGTACTATGGCTTTAGAAGCTGCTTGCAGAAATATTTTATTCAAAGTTAGAGATGATCTTTGTACATTGTGATAATCAAATTTTTATTAAGGTTTCAAGGAATCTAGTATTTCATGATGGGTCGAAGAAAATTGACATCTCACTTCATCTGAGAGATGGTGTAGAAGGGAGAAGTGAAGCTCTAGTACATATCCATGGATGAGAAGTTTGCGGGAATTCTGATAAAGCCTTTGCCTAAAGTGATTTTTGTATACTTTAAAGACAAGCTTGGCGTGATGTACAATGTCTCCTTCTTATAGAGGGGATGCTGACGTTTATGCAATATTAGGTAGATATTCTCCCATTGGTTCATGTTGATTTGACCAGTGTAAGAATTCTACATTCAGCCACGTATCCATGCTAATTTAGCTAGGATTGAATCTCCAAGGGAAACTGCAACATAGGGAAGACATATTCCATTGGAGCCATGTTGATTTAGAATCCATAGGGCCATGATGATTTGACAAGGGAAGAATGAAACATTCACCCAAAAAAGGCATGTTGATTTAGGTGGGTCGTGTTGATTTGGACAAGGGTAAATGTCTCAAGGGAAAAATTTCTCCTACGAAGCCATGTTTATTTAGGCAGGTCATGTTGATTTGACCAGGGGAGATTAATACATTTACCCATGGAGCTATGTAGATTTGGCTAGGGGTAAATGGAAAAAGTTACTCACGTTTACTTCCTTGGGATGGAGTGATATATATAAATACAATTCCATGTGAGGAGACGCTACATTAACATTGCAAGGTCATGAAATTTCCTAGTGGAGGAAAAATGTTACCTTAGGAGAATGCCTTCCTCACTGAGAGGTAGCGTTGATTTTTTTTGTAGGATTGAGAGGTATTCTGGTATGACTAAAGGGTCTCCAAGTCGGCCCTAGATAAATTTTTATTTCATTGAGACAAGTCAACAAAGGAAAAGTCAATTTGACCATCTAGTGAATGATGTATCCAATGGGTTGTCACACCCCTTTGACATGTATAAATAAATTATGTGATTTCTCATTTGAACAACAAGCATTGGATAGTGTATGATTTGGTCGTGCTTTCATTATCTATTGGGAAACTTAATTGGAATCCAAATTCACTAGAGGATCATCATGAAACCCAAAAGTTTTGTGTTGAGAGCCATGGGTCCTTGGAAAGTCACGTGGCATCATTTCATCATGGGAACCTTTAGCACCCTAGAATTATACCCTACATTTTTCATGGGATGATCAGCATTGATCAACATGCCCCGGTTGACTTAGCAGGGATCACATGGCTTGGCAATTCATTCACGAACTAGATTGGGCTTTTCTAGCCTTTGTAGACAAATGGGGGCATGTACCATCTTCAATGCCCTCAACGTTGGAGTAGAGACAAATATTTAGACATTGGAGATCCACGAGACCTAGTCTTTTCCCAAAACCATATTTGGGGGTTCACAACATGATCTTCACTTAGACATAGGGGCAGATCCCTCCATCATGATTTTAGAGGCCCTCTACATCACACATGGCACGACTTGGATTTAACACCATTCGCTTGAAGCCCTACACATGCATGGAAACAAATTTCTGAGCCTCCTTTATGACATTGGTCATTTATTCACATTGGTTACTAGGTCAATTTGTGACCTAGAGGTGTTTCTTTCCAAACACTTCATGATTTCAGGGCCTTCTAGGCATAATAAACATGTTAGGACTCATATATGTTGGAGAGATGTCATTTCATCTCTCATCACCACTCAACTTGGGATTTTTAGCCTCCTTAAAGAGACTCACACTTCTTGTTCTCTTTGATTATTATATCATTAGATGCATTTTAACATTTGGAGGCAAATTTTGGATATATTTTGGAGCTATTTATTGGCATAATGCATGTATTTACTACATAATTTTCTTGTAAGTACTTCTAATTATTGAATGATCTATTTCCTATGTCTAATATATGGAAATATTGATTCTACATGATGATAAAGTTTTGCCCTTATTTTTTGAAAACCTTTTATTTGATTATCTCTTAGAACCTCTTCTCATAAAGATCCATTATTCCTAGAGGTGGGTATATGCTCTAAGGGCATCAAATTTCAGCCTCCCTAAGAAGAAATTTGCACTATCTTTAACATATTTAACTTCGTATACCCAAGGGATGAGGCAATAGTCCAAGTCATTGTTCATCAATAACATTTTTCTTCCATCTTTTCTTCTTGTGAAATTTTGGTTCTTTCAAGGCTAGAGGAGGAACTAGTTCTTAGATAAAAGTTCTAGGGGAAGGGTTTTTTATGATTTGAGAGCCTAAAATCTAAGTCGACTTGGTTTTTCAAGAATCCTATCAGCTTAGTGGGCATACACTCATGTTTCATCCATATCTTCTTTTTCCCTCGGTGTTTCCCTTAAGAGGGAAAGTCTAGTTTTACTTCTGTCAACTTAAAGACTTATTTGAAGGTTTCATGAGCCTTGGCTTCGCTGATTTCATTGGAAAGGAACCTTTTCTCTTTGGGATTTTACCTTTCGAACTCCCATTATCATTAAATACATTAAACCCTAGTTTTTTCACCCCCCATTTTCTAGGTCTTTTCATAGAGAGCAAATTTCCTTGTTGGATATGTTCAACTTATATTTTGTGTCTCTCCTGAATGAGCCCTAGGGAGATATTAGTATACCTTAATTATAGCTTATCTATTTTATAATTGATATCTACCATTCTTACCAAGACTCCTAAAATGGGTAATAATCCATAATGAGCAAGGGGTATTGGTTGAGGTGACATTGGGTCTCTACCCCATTGTTGCCCCATTTTCTAGTCTATAGCTTGCAAGGTTTCCCTCTCTAAGACATAGTATATTTGGTGGAAATAGGCTCCAATAAAGGATAATCAAGTGCATCCAAGAAAAAAGGGAAGCTTCCAAGAAGGGGAAGAATTAGTGGAAAGGGGGTGAGGACAAAGATCCAACAACCAAAAAACAACAGTGTAAATATCCAAGGAACCAATCCAACCATTGTAAAAATGATAGTCATAGGAAGGAGAAGTGATGAAAGTTGCATCTAAAACAAAACCCAAAGAACAGAAAGAAATATACTAAGAAGAAAAATACCCCCACATATTTGAGTAATGAGGTGGAAATTGGGTGATATGCAAATGGGAAGATTATTTGAACATCTATGCAAGAGGAGGTGAATAAATGTAGGCTTCTGAAATAGGAAGAGAATGAAAGAACCTCAATCTTCAATATTAAGATATATGTTAAGGAGAAAATATTGATACTTTGTTTGAATCAATATCATAGGTGAATATTGTTGTAGCACAATTGGTCAAAATAATAATAGGCTTCTGAAATTGGAAGAGAATGAATCAATATCACAGGTGAAAATTGTTGTGCCAGAATAAATTAATATAACATAAAACAAATGCAATATATAAAATAAATAAATACATTTTTATTATTAAATGACTCAAAACAAATGCAACATTTAGAATAAATAAATATTTTGTTATTATCTACTGAATAAATGAATGCCTGATTACAACCTCTCATAACAGTGTGCCTAAATAAGGTGAATTAAATTCTACCCTAACATTAATTAAATGCATCAAGCATGAATTTAGTTTCGTCCATGAATTTAGTTTCGTCCACCCATGTTCAAATCCTATAAGAATGGTATTCACCCTAATATTATGGAAAACATGAGTTTAGTTGCATCAAGCATGAATTTAGTTTCGTCCATGAATTTAGTTTCGTCCACCCATGTTCAAATCCTATAAGAATGGCATTCACCCTAATATTATGGAAAACATGAGTTTAGTCCCATCCACCCATGTTCAAATCCTGTAGGAGTGACATTGACTGTACTTTGTGTCGGAAACTTGTTCATATAGAAAACCGATGCAGAACCCAAGTGTTCAAGGGCTAAAGGGCAATTCAGTAGTGGAAATCTAGCATCGAGGGCTAAAGACACTCCAAGAGTTAAGAGATGAAAAAGATGAAGAACGCTGCATGGGCAATTTGAACGCAAAAAACTGCCATGTTCAGTATCAAACCCTACATTTTCTGTATTTTGTTATGTTTTATAATTTGTTTCATTTCAGTACTTCGCAGTTCATCAATATTTTTACGTTGCTATCTATGTCCTTCGTTCTGCTGCGTTTTGGTTGCCACATGGTTCGAGAATTTTTTTTTATTGTATCATCATTGAAAATTTTGGATGTCCTAATATTGTGTTACCTGCTTTTGTTAATTTTATTTTCCCTGCTTTTGTTACAGTGTGGAGTGATCAACCTGCCAACGCAGATATTGGTGCTATCAAACTTTGACAAACCAGGCCAACTGACGGGCATGATTTTCCCAAGGGTATGTTGGAATTTTAAGATATGCAGTGCGAATCTGATTTCCTTTCCCCAATAAAAATGACACATTCTGATTTTTAGGATTCTGTTGCTATCACGCCACAGTTGCCAACTCATCTGCTTCTTCAATTGCCAGCTCAGAGCAGACCACAGCTTACGGAAACTGGCAACCAACAGCTACAAGAAATGCCTTTAGCAACCTGTCAATTTTCAACTCAGCTACAACACCAGCAGCAAAATCTACAGCCACGACTAATGCCTCTAGCAACTGGACAAGCTTTCCCCCCTTGTCAATCACAGTCACAAACACTGCCCTTTGCAACTGGGGAACCATTTCTCCCATCTCAATTTTCAAATGAAACCATACCGCCACCTATATCACATGGCCAGCAACAACAACAGCCACAAGCAATGCCTTCAGGATTTAGGTCAGCATTTGCCCCATCTCAATTTTCGAATCAAACTGTACCACTGTCAATGTTACTTGTCCAGCAACAGCCAGAAGGAATGCCTTCAGCAATGGGACAAGCATTCCCCCACCAATCCCAAGGTCAAGATCCTGGTTACCAAAGTTACGGAAATAATGTACTTTGATTATCATGATATCAAAAGATAGGCCGTAGGATATTGGCCTTTTTCTTTAATAAACATATTATTAGTCCCTGCCCTTCCGGGCTGGCAGGGACTATAGTAATCGATCTGTAAGGCTAGCATTATTTTGGCACGATAATCCACCAAACTTATATAACTTAAAACAAAGTTAGCTGATATGACACGAAAACCAACACGATATTTTATATTTTCTTATTCCTTTAACCAATGAGCGGATTTTCCATCTTATTTGGCCTCAAAACGAGGCATACGGGCAGTTATACGGGCTCAAAAGTTAGGACAAGTGAACATTTGACAGTTTCATGAACTCAGTTTCATGAACTAATGAACTAATGCTATGTTTGCATTAGCATTAATCTCGTAACATTTACTGTTAACCAAACTAACAAAACTTATGTACTTATGTTAAACCATAAGCATGGCGGCCCTGTCGTGTCAAACAATCCCAGTGCCGTGTCAAAACCCTAATTTGCATGAGAAATGCCGTGTCAAAACGGTAATTTGCATGAGAACAACGGCCTGCCTTAAATTTCTGTGGCCTGCAAAGAACCCCTGCTTCTGTGGCGTGGAAACTCCAGCACTATGGCCTACAAATAACCCCTGCTTCTGTGGCGTGGAAACTCCAGCGATATGCAAGGTACTCAGAGAAAACAAGCCGATATTAGAATACTATACACGCAAATATTAGAATACTATAAATTGCTTTTTCTTTTAATCTGTGCAGATCGATCAATCTGATATAATGATGCATTCCTTCATTCCTGTTGTTTTTACATCAGGACAACTCGGATCGTTCTACTGAGGTAGACAATAATACAGATGCAAAAATCAAGAAATTTCCCTAGAGCACAAGCCTTTACGACTTCTTTCTGTTTTAATCCGTATGCCTAACTGGAGGAGTAATCTCAGAGAGATGTAATAGCGTGGTTAATGGTGAATATGCTCGACACAATGATTTTAGTTTCTTTGTGAGTTTCATTCCAAAATCAATTCTGAGTTATGTAATTTTTTTTTGTCCTTCTTT
>APFE030260440.1:0-13261 GCA_000404065.3 Pinus taeda | reverse complement strand
AGTAGTACTCAAAACAATATCTTGAAGCTTCAACCAAGGAGGATTAACCATACCCTTAGATGCACTACCCAATTACCATGGAACATAAGATTATTTTTCTAAATGTTATTATCAATGCCACAATAACAATCAAGAATTCATGCGATTAATCTAACATTGGTTTCAAGATACCTACATGGCTTATAATATACCCAGCTATGTGGAAGTGAGATTCCATGTACAAGTGTTATTTAATGTGATATTACTTAAATGTGTACTAACATGTCTACCCATAAAACCCAAAACAAATGTCAATGAATGCCTCAAAATGTTCTCTAAAGGTTTCATATCCAAATTTTCCAAACTGAGTCCCATCGATAAAGGCAATCTTGTGAGCTAATTCCTGCACTTTTTCCACCATGAAAAGATCAATATGGATTAAAAACAATATAATTATCCAATCTGATTACTTAATTGATTACTTGATAAGATAATTAGAAGTAATTGAAAAGAAAATCATTTTTTGTGACATTGTCAAAGATTTATCAAGAGTACAATTAGTTTTATATCAATTTTTGTGTGAATTTACTCACTAATTTTCAATAAAAACAATCAGACTGTAAAACATTCACGAAGGAAAGGAACAAAGTCAACCACACAGCTACTTGACACTAACATTAAGCTCTCTTGCTAACAAAAATCCTAAATCTTCTACTTCTACTATACGGTGTCAATCTAAAGAACAATATAACCATGAAAACAACAACTTTCTCAAATGTCCAAAGACACCCTCAAAAGAAGAAGATAATCCTTTAAAAAGGAAGACACATCAAAATATCAAATAATAATAACTCCTCCCCATATAAAAAACAACCTTGATGCTAAAATGAAAAATATTTATCATTCATCACTACCGACCTTTCATGGTCTATCTAAACAAAATCCAATTAGCTTCCTTTTTTACTTCAATATCCTACATTACTTTCAAAAGATATAGATACAGATACACCAAGTGGAACTACCTCACCATCATAAATAGAATTAGGTTTTACCACAATCCTCACCAGATCACTAGGCCATAAACAATCATGGATGCCACCGGATTTCTCCACCTACCACATGGGGAATTTTCCTATCTGCTAGTCTCTAGGCTTTGCCGAAAACATTTTGATCTAGGGATCACTAGGCCATAATCGATACACCACCCTTTAGGCTTTACTGTATATCCCACCATTCACTAGCAAGGATTCCTAGGCTTGATCAAGAGTAACCACCTACAGTATTTATCGCATATCTCATGATTCACTAGTCGAGGATTCCTAGGCCCACCGAGGCACACAATACCCAAGTTTACCGCAACCCACAGTCCGGTTTATGGGTCATTAGGTGAGTGGATTTACCGTAATCCACAGTCCAGTTCAAGGATCACTAGGACATGCATTTTTTAATTCAGAGATCCACTTCACTCATATTCGAATCGATTCAGTAATCTAGCTCAACCTAAACATGAGAACCCCATCACACCATGGCTATCTAGAAATGGCAAGGCAAGGTTGGAGAACACTCTCACACCTGGAAAAACCCATGCCCAAAATAACAAGAGAACCAAGAACACACATGCATAACCATACATTCTGAATATAGCAAGGAATCACACATGTTTTTGCGTGCATGGTATTGCACGTGTTTATTTTTTGTCATTGCATGGTTTTTTCCAGGTGTAACAGTGCTTTTAGCCTAGCCTTGCCATTTCTGGATAGCCACAGTGTGATAGGGTTGAGTTGGATTACTAAATGGATTAAAAGCTAAGTGGGGTGGATCTCTAAATGATAGAGCACATGACCTAGTGGTCCCTAAACCAAATTGTGGATCACAATAAAGCCACTGGCCTAGTGACCCCTAAGCCAGACTATGGGTTGTGGTAAATCTAGGATTGTTGCCTTGGTGGGCCTAGGAATCCTTATTGGTGAATGGCAGGAAATACAATAAAGCCAACAGGTGGTTTCTATTCTTTGGGCCTGGTAATCTCATGTTTGGGATATTTGGTAAATCTTGGAGAGTGGGTCTTGGTTTAGGGCCTAGTGATCCAGGTTGGGATTGCGGTAAAGATGGAGAGACTAGGAGAAAGGAAAATTCCTCATGGTGCAAGTGGAGAAATCTAGTGGCATACATGCTTTTTTCGCCTAGTGATCGGGTGGAGATCACACTAAAGCCTATTATGATGTGTTCATTGTGTTGGAATAGCTGGATGAATTATGCTAAATCCTGGTTACTATTGATGAGGGTGATGTGGTTTAGCCTTGGTATGCCCTGGTCGGTTATTTTGGTTTGAGTCCCACATTCATGGTTGGAATATGGCACGACGGTGAATGGGTGAAGAGAGATTTGGCCCAGCCATTCTATGGTCGGGTGGGATGTGGTACTCCCATCTCCGGTTGGTTTATTGAATTCATTAATGAGAAATTCATTCCCTTGATTTTTCATGTGTAAATGTATTGATGTATATGTGGATTTCATGGCTGATATGCTTATGACATTTTTGTCCCTATTACGCTAGTTATATATATGTTTTATGATAGCATCTATGCATGGCGCTTAGCATGTTTTTACTTGTGCATGAATGGATATTGTATCTATGGCCTAATATATGATAATGCAACAAATGACATGAGGGAACAATGGTTCATAGATATTCTCAGATAAGTATGATATCCATACACTAAATTCTCTTGTTTACATTTGTAGGTTACATGTTGATGATATGTTTGACGAAATGCCTGTCATGGCTAGTAGGGGTCTACTTAAGGTCTTGTTCAACTTATTTCTTCGGCATGATTGTTTCCCTGTAATTTTACTAATTTCAAGATATCACTCGCAGTGACCTAGGCTCTGAGCCTAAAAAAGTGGCTTAAATCCTAGGGTTGTTGGCACATAAATAGAAATTTCAGTCTCTAGTCACTGGAAGGCAAGTCTGTGAGAGCAATTTTGGGTCTTTGGATGCTCTTTTGCCCATAGCATGGGAGCAACTGAGGCCTAAGGTGTCCAAAACATCAGTGGGACCTAGGGATAGGTTCTCTGAGTGGATGACTTGTCTCCTGAGAATTTTGAAGCTGATGTTGGATGACTATGTGTGATGTTTCTGTTGATTCCACTTCCTCATGGTCACATAGGAGGTCAAATCCAATCATAGTAGCCTCTCCTCTCATGTTCACCCCGGATGGCTGATTATGGTTGTAGTAATGTTTCCATGGAGAATTTGATGTTGATTTTGTGGAATGAGTTTGTCATGAGTATGTGACTAGTTACATATTGTTACATGTCACTTACATGTTGATTTTATGTCACCTACTTACATCCTTGTATGTTAGGTTACATTCTTGAATATTTTTATTACATGTATCAGTCATGTAGGTTGATTACAAGAATTGATCACTAATGCTTGACTACATGCATTTATGCATATGTGTAGTTGTTTAGGTATTGCTTATGCATATTGTTGGTTGAATGTGGAAATGTGTACACTGGATTAATGGTTGTTGTCATGCATGAGGTCATATCATGCATTGTTGATATGGCCTTGCATTGATGACTGGACCCTAACTAGAGTGATGTTTATGTGTTGATACATTTATTTGTGTATGTGTGTATTTTGTTATGATTATGTTATACATGTATCATGCAGATTTGGTGATCTTGCAGACAAGGTATCCTCCCTAAGCTATAGTAAGGTACGTTGATTTATTGTGATTTTGTTATCTGACATATTATTCATTGCAGGAAAGAGATCAAATGGCTAGCAAGGTGGTAGACTACATAAAATATCCCTATGCAACAGATGAGCAGCGTGGTGCGGGGCACACTGATGATTTGGAAGATACATTTAGGAGCTTTAAGTAAAAGATAAGGAGTTCTATGTCATATAATGATCAGATCATATAGGCACAAGAGAAGAAAATAGAGGTTAATGCTATACTTCTTCAAAGTTTGTAAGACTTGCAATGTCAAGGGCCACTTTGGATCAACCATGGATAGGAGGACAAAACTAATGGAGCATATGGCAGTAGGTCTCCTAGTAGAGACATGTTAGATAAATCAAATACAATGACGGATTGATGCAGGACCATTCAAGCCTAGTTATAAATGCAATGGCATGATCACATGTTGTGACTAACAGGGGGTTGGAAGACATCAGATTAGTTAATTTTATTTCTTTAAATGTGTGAGAGTGTTTTATTTATTGTAAAATATGATAAAAAGGGTATAATGGCTGATTGACCCTCCCTGTGTGGAGATCAGACCAAACAGTTAGATTTATTTGGTTTGAATAGGATATGATGGATTTGAAAGCTTAAATTAGTGCTTGTTTTAGAAAAGAGTGGAGTTGAAGAGATTCTTTAGGAGAGAGTGAGAGATTTCTGGATCTGAACCAAAATTGGTTCATGAATCCATTCTTGTATAAAATATGATCTATTTGCATAATTCAGAGGTTAGTGAGAGAGGTTAGCTAGAGGGGAGAGAGAGACTAGGTAGAGGTTAGCTAGGTTGGAGTCAAGTAAGAGGGATCTAGGATTTCAAGATAGACACAAGAGTTTTGTTTATTATTGTTGTAATCGAGTGAGAGGGATAAGACCCTGTAGCTTTATTGTATTGAATGAATAATTTTGTGTGCATAAATGTATTATTCTCCTGAAATCCTTTGCTTGCCTCTATATAGTTTCCTGCAGAACAACTGGAGCATCCTTCTCTGTTTGTATGCCTTAAGTTATAAATTGCAGCGTTAAATCATAATTGGGGTCCTTATCGTTATAACAATGGTTGAGCCACTTCAAAGATATCATAGAGAGTTATATCTAAATGTCGTGAGTGAAAACGAAGTATGGCAGAGGAAACCTATGAAAGGCATAAGTCTAACAATATTGAACGAAATCAAGTAAAGAGACGAAATAAAGAGGTGAATATTAATGCACAGTGGTCGTTGGATCTCTAAGATCAACGGACCAAATCTAATTGGGTAAAGCAGAGCACTTTATCGCGTCGGCAAAATTTATCACATCGACGGAAGTCTGTGTGAATGGACCGGATCCTAGCCACTTGCTAACGCTAATTGCGATAATGCGATGAAGTATGGATCATTGGATTGAAGTTGATCAAACGGTGCAGAATTGATTGCATATCACAGAGTTGAAGGGTCGATGGAAAATGCAATGGAATGCCAATATAGTGATAGCCGATAATCAGTGATCGGAAAATATAAAGGAAAGCGTGGCAGAAAGGACTGAAATGGAGAGTGGATCTGAAATTTATTAGATGTGGGTGTAATATTTTTAAGATTCGACCTTAAGTTTTGGAACAATTTTTCCATGTGTTTATGTGTAAAGTGGAGATTGGAGGAAAGACGATAAGGCATATGGAAAATGCAGACCCGAAAGATTTATAGAATAGGGTTTATGTATTTTGAGTTCCGGCTTATCTGATCGGAGCAGGTTTTCCCGTGTAATCCTTTGTATTCGATAAAGTTATATAGTCGGGTTTTTAACGTAAAAGTGCATCTATAACGCTTCTGATAGAGATGTGTGGACATAGCCATAAGTCCCATTTCTAATAGTTGTATATGAATGAAAGATGTAAGGTCCCGGGTTGTTTAAGGAAGGAGCACACATTAAAGCTTCCAATAGTTGTTTGGATATGAAGGGATGTCAGTCTGCTGGCATCATAGATGGTATGTTGGTAGACACTCTGGATAGGAGCAGCGATGAGTATAGGGACTATTCTAGTTCTATTTCTGGTTCTAATATATGTCATGATCGTCATCATTATCATCCTTATAGGATGACTGATAGGGGATACTTTCTATATGAATTTAAGAAAGCAAAACCACCTACTTTTGATGGAGATGTGAAGAAGCTGGAATATGGAGAGGCTTGGGTACTTGGGATGAACAAATTATTTTAGTTTCCTGAGTACACAAATAACATGAAGGCTAGAACAACTATCTTCAACATGAAAGGTAAAGTAGACATCTAGTTGGAAGATGTTAAGTGGGTCAGAGAAATCAGAACAGATGAGTTGAGTTGGTGGGAGTTCAAGAGGCATTTTAGGAAGAAGTATTTGTGAGAGAGGTACTACAATAATAAGGCTAAAGAATTCTATGAGCTAAAGATGGGATCAATGGTAGATGAAGAGTACACGACCAAGTTTCTAGAGCTATTGAGGTATGTACTGTATCTTACTGATGAGAATGCTAAAGTTTAGTGATTTGTCAATGTTTTTCCATTAGAATTTAGAGATCAAATTCAGTATGATGAGACTCAATCACATGAGGAACTTATTGGGAAATTGAATTATTTCTACGAACAATCAAAGCATGAGAATGAATCTCAGCATGGATGGAAGGGAAAATAAAAAGGTAAAGGTAAATGGAAGCCTAAGAGGAAAAGGCCTCAGCATGTAGATGAAAAGAGAATGTGGCATTGCAAAAGAAGTTTAATGTAGCTAGAGAGGGATATGAGTCGCAACAACAACATAGAGGTGTGGGTATTGGTTAGTTTTAGTGTTGGACATGTGACAAGGAACACCTTAAGATAAATTTTCTATAGAATCAGGGTGGTAGGCCTCAGGTATACAGTTCACAGGAGGTACAGACTATTTCGGATGTTGGGCAAAGCATTCCTCATATCTATGCAGCAGTGGACAATAGACAAGAAGAACACCAGGAACCTATCATTGAGATGAACGGTAAGATTTGTGATCAAGTTATTTCTATTTTGATTTACCCTGGATATAATTATAGCTATGTTAGTCCTTACTTGGCGGATAAGTGTGGTTTGAGTAAGGAATTGCATGCAGAGTCTTGGTTAGTGTAGTTGGCTACAAGTACAAAGAAGCGATTATGATCATACTATGTGTTTTTGGGAATGGATTGGTTTTATCTTCATAGAACCAAGGTATAATGTTATGATAAAGCTATTGCGTGTATTAATGACAATGGGGAACCAGGAGTCTTGTAGGGTAAGAAGAAAGCCACATCAGTTAGGATGGTGACAGCTATGAAAGAAAAGCGTAGCCAGAGGAAAGGGTGTATGTTATTTGTAGTACACATTTATAGTGATAAGGGTAAGGAGTTTAAGGATGAATATGTGTTGAGTAGGTACCCAGTTTTGCAAAAGTTTCAGGATGTATTCCCTGAGGACATTACAAAGTTTTCACCTCACAAGGAAGTGGACTTTTCTATTGAGTTAGTGCTAGGGGCATCTCCAGCATCAAAATCACCTTATAGGATGATGACGCCTGAGTTGGTTGAGCTAAAGTTGTAGTTGAAGGAAATGTTGGACAAGGGATACATTAGGCCAAGTGTATCACCTTGGGGTGCACCGATATTGTTCGTGAAGAAGAAAGATGGTACTCATAGACTATGCATTGACTATAGGAAGTTGAACAAAGTGACTATCGAGAACATGTACCCTTTCTCGAGGATTAATGACTTGTTCGATCAGATGAAGGTAGCAACAATGTTCTTGAATATTGACTTGAGATCTAGATAACATTAGATACACATCAAAGAAGAGGATAGTTAAAAGACTATGTTCTCGACAAAGTATGGGCATTATGAGTTTGTTGTAGTTCCATTTTGCTTAACTAACGCTCCAACTACATTTATGTGTTTGATGAATAGTGTGTTGCGTCCATATTTGGATAAGTTTGTTATTGTGTTCATTGATGACATGTTGGTATATTCTAAAAATCAGAAAGAGCATGCTGAGAATTTAGCAGTAGTGTTGAGTTTGTTGAGAGAGAATTAGTTGTATGCTAAGCTCAGCAAGTATAGTTTCTTTTGATACTGAGGTACACTACTTGGGGCATCTTGTCTCCAAGGAGGGCATTGCAGTAGATCTAGAGAAGATAAGAACCATCATGGAGTCTATAGCTCCTAAGAGTGTGGATGAGGTGAGATATTTCATGGGTCTGGATGGTTGTTATAAGAGGCTCATCCGGAACTTCTCACAAATTGCTTATCCTATCACATGATTGCAAAGGAAAGGTAATAAGTTTGAATGGATAGAAGAGTGTAAGTCTAGCTTTGAGTAGCTTAAGTAGTTGTTGACACATGCACAAGTGCTACATATTGCATATCCAAACAAGGAATTTGTGGTATGCACAAATGCTTGCAAGAGAGGGCTTGGTGGATTCCTTATGTAGGATGGACAGGTGGTATGTTATGAGTCCCGAAAAATAAATGAGCACGAGAAGAACTACCTAATATGTGATCTTGAATTAGCATGAAACATACATGCATTGAAGATGTGGAGGCATTATCTTCTTGGTAGGAGGTTTGTACTTATGAGCGGTCACCATCTGTTGATGTATTTGTTTGACTAGCTAAATCTAAATGCCCAACAAGCTAGATGATTGGCCATGATCAGTGATTTTGGTTCCGAGAAAGGAAAAGAGAACAGGGTGGAAGATGCTCTCAGTAGACGGGTATAGGTAAATCACTTGGAAGCTATGAGCTCCTATAGGACAAACTTATAGTATAAGATCTTGCAAGAGGGTTAGTAGGATGTTAGGTATATGGCGATTGTGCACATGTTATAGCAAGGTGTTGGTACAAGTACAGGTGGCAGTACAGGTATAGGTGCAAGTGGACAGTGTATGGATTATTTTCTTACAATGGATGGATTGGTAAGATTCAGAGACAGGATATATGTGTCAGATAATAGTGAGCTCAAGAAGGTGACCTTGAGAGAATTTCATGAGAAACTATATTCAGGTCACCTAGGTTATTAGAAGACACTAAAAATAGTGAAGAGATTTTACTATTGGCTGAATTTGAAGAGGGATGTAGTAAAGTTTTTGGTGAGGTGTTTTGATTTTCAGTGAGTGAAGGCAGAGTGCAAACATCAAGGTGGATTGCTACAACCAATCATGATTCCATAATGGAAATGGGAGGTTATTTCCATGGATTTCATCACATGGTTTCCGAAGATAGTGAGATAGCATGATTCCATCATGGTTATCATGGCCAGGTTGAAAAAGGTTACACATTTCATTCCAATGAAGTCTACATTCTCAACTAGCAATGTGGCACAGGTATTCATTAGATATGTGGTTAGACGGGATGGTTGTTCCAACTAAGATTGTGTCAAACAGGGATGCAAAGTTCACTTCCCAGTTTTGAAAGGAGTTGTTTGTAGGTGTGGGCATAAATTTTGCCTTCAGGATAGCTTATCATTCGCAGATGGATGGATAGATAGATAGGGTCAACAATATATTGGAGGACATGTTGAGGATGTATGTGATGCATCAGTAGCAGAAGTGGGAAGAGTATCTCCCCTTGCTAGAGTTCGCATACAACAAAAACTATCATTGGTCATTGAGGATGAGTCCTTTTGAGGCATTGTAGGAGTGGAGTTGTAAAACTCCTATCTGTTGGAGTTATTTTATTAATAGGGTATTGATTGGACTAGATATGTTGGAAAACATGGAACATCAAATGTAGGTTATAAATAGGAATATAAAGGCACCACAGGATAGGTAGAAGAGTTATACAGATCATAACAGTTTGTTCAAAGAGTTCTAGGTTAGGGAAGAGGTGAACTTGTGGATCAAGATGAAGAAGAGCTCCATGCGGATTTGATCTTGTGCCAAGTTGGCACCACTGTTTTGTGGACCCTTGAGTATCATTGAGAGGATTGGCCTAGTAGCCTATCGATTTGCACTTCCTCCAACAATGAAAGTCCATGATGTTTTCCAAGTTTCTTTGCTTAAGTAGTATGTTAAGGATGTTGATCATGTGATTGATTAGTCTGTATTGTAGGTGGAACCAATGGAGAATTCCAACTGGAGCCTCAATGTATATTGCAGGAAAAATTGCTCATGCTCTCGAACCGAGCAATCGAGAAAGTTGAAGTGTAGTGGAAGCACTTTGGGCCCAATTAAGCTACTTGGAAGATGGTGGATTAGACATGGGCTATGTATCATTCCTTGTTTTCTGGTTGAGGCAAACTGGCTTTGATATGGTGTTTTGGCATATGATTTGATATGGTGTTTTCGTATCTGGTTTGATATGGTGTTTTGGTATATGTTTTGATATGTTGTTCTAGTATATGTTTTAGTACATGTTTTTGGTATATAATTTTTGCGATATTGTTATATTTACATATGTATATGGATGTAAATACTACCATGACCTATGGGTGTCATGTCATTGTGATTATGTTTTCATGTTACTATGTTATCATATGGTTATTTTATCATGATGTTATGATGTCATGTGGGTTGGCACTCAACGAGATGATCATTGTAAATAACGTAATGAGCTATGTTATATAGCTCCGATATGCAGTATGTTGTAATTATATTTTTCTTGTGAGCAAGTCCTTCATTGTAAATACTGCATCGAGCTATGTTATAAAGCTCCATGAGTAGTATATCTTCTTTTAGTGGATTGTTGAGGTATATGTGTGATTGAGCACTGAGGATGGTGTCTCCCAAGGGGGAGGGTTCTATAATAGCCCTAGTGAAAATTCCATGTAATAAAAGTTAAAAACAATAACCATGGTTGATGGGACACTTATTCCAAGATGAATGTTGGGTAAGACATCCCAGTGTGGGGTGTTCATTGATTGTTTATGACTAAGGAAATTGGCAAAGACAATAGCTAAGGATTTTGAAAGGAAAAACAAAATTTTTGGCACATGTATTTATCAAAATAATGGAAATTAGGAGAAAAGGAAGGTGAAAGGTGATAGGTTGCATGTGAGGAGGAAAATGAAGGAAAATAATGGAAAATGAAGAAAATAGAGGCCTCATTCATAAAAAGGCCTGTAAGGATCAGTTGGTAACCTTTTGTAAGTTGAGTTTTGGAGATCTCTCATTATTCTCCCTCTCTATCTAACTCTTGGACACTTAGATTTCTCTTAGAGCATTTTGGAATTGGAGCAAGAAAGGCAAAGAAGGCAAGAGGAAGCAAAGATCAAGCAGGCAAAAGGCAGGCTCAAGCAGCTACACCAGGCTTCATTGCAAGTATCGACTTGCATGTGTATTTTCCTTGCTAGATTTGGCATGCATGGTATTGCATGTGGTACTTTTCTATCATGGAATGGGTTTTACCAGGTGTAACAATGATTTCAACCCAGCCTTGCCATTTTTGGATAACGATGGTGAGATGGAGTTCTCATGTTTTGGTTGAGATGAATTGTTGGATGGATTTAAAGCTAAGTGGGGTGCATCTCCAAATGATAAAGCGCATGGTCTAGTTGTCCCTGAACCAGACTATGGATCATGGTAAAGCAACTATCCTAGTGACCCCTCAGCCAAACTATGTGTTGCGGTAAAAACATGATTGTGTTGCCTCAATAAGCCTACTAATCCTTGTCGATGAATGAAAGGATATACAATAAAGCCAAGAGGTGGGTTTTTCTCCATTGGGCCTAGTAATCCCAAGTTGGGGATATGCGGTAAAGCTTGGAGAGTGGGTCTCGGCTTAAGGCCTAGTGATCCGGGTTGTGATTACGGTAAAGCCTGAGAGACAAGGAGATAGAAAACCTCCTCACGATGTAGGTGGATAAATCCGGTGGTATCCATGCTTTATTGGACTAGTGATCAGGTGGAGATCACGATAAAGCCTGTTATGATGTGTTCAATGTGTTGGCCTAGTGATCCGGGATAGATTACGGTAAATCATGGTTTCTATTGATGAGGGTGAGGTGGTTTACCCTCAGTATTCCCTGGTTTCTTCTTTTGGTTTGAGTCCCACATTCATGCTTGGAATATGGCACGGGGGTGAATGACTGAAGAGAGATTTGACTTAACAATTTTATGGTCAAGTAGAATGTGGTAGTCCCATATTTAGTTGGTTTATTGAATTCATTAGTGATAAATTCATGTGTAACTATACTGATGTATATATGGATTTCATGGTTGATATGCTTATGATATTTCTGTCCCTATTATGCTAGTTATATGTATGTTTTATGATAACAGCTAGGTATGGCTCTCAACATGTTTTTACTTGTGAATGAATGGATAATGTATCTATGGCCTAATAGATGATAAGGTATCAAATGACATGAGGGAAAAATGGTTAATAGATATTCTCATATAAGTATGAGATCCCTACACGAAATTCTCCTGTTTACACCTGTAGGTTACATTTTAATGACATGTTTGACGAAATGCCTATCATGGATAGTGGGGATCTGGTTGAGGTCATGTTCAACTTATTTCTTTGGCATCATTGTTACCCTATAATTTTACTGATTTTAAGATATCAATCCATTATGGGCAGTGACTTGGGCTCTACGCCTGAAAAGTGGATTAATTCCCGAGGTCACTGCCACAAAACTGGAAATTTTAGTCTTTAGTCACTGGCAGGCAAGCCTATGAGAGCGACTTTGGGTTTTTGGATGCTCTCTTTCCCATAGCATGGGAGCGAATAAGACCTAAGATGTCCAGAACATCAATGGGACCCAGGGACAGGTTGTCTAAGTGGCTAACTTGTCCCCTGAGGATTCTGAAGCTGATGTTGGATGACTTTGCGTGATGTTTCCATTGATACCACTTCCTTAAGGTCAAATAGGAGGTCAAATCCAATCATAGTAGCCTCTCCTCTCATGTTTACCCTGGTTAGCTAGTTACTTCTGTAAATGTGAGAGGAGGGTGTTACAAAGTGGTATCAAAGCATGGTTCACCCCTCGGACTGGATGGGCGTTGTGCGTTAGTCATGCACGCATATAAATTATGTGTGTGTCCCTTACACTTGCATTCCATGTGCTTGTTACATTTGATTTACGGTTGATTATGGGTGTAGTAATGTTGCCAACAAGAATTTGATGTTCATTGTGTGAAATGCATTTGTCATGAGTATGTGATTTGTTAAATATTGTTACATGTTGCTTACTAGTTGATTTTATGTCACATACTTACATCCTTTTATGTTAGGTTACATTCTTGAATATTTTGATTACATGTATTAGTCTTGTAGGTTGATTACAAGAATTGATCGTTAATGCTCGAATACATGCATTTATGTGTATGTGTAGTTAGTTAGGCATTGCTTATACATATTGTTGGTTTCATCTAGCAATGTGTACAATTAAGTAATGTTTGTTGTCATGCATGAGGTCATAACATGAATTTTTGATATGGCCTTGCATTGATTACCGGACCTTAACTAGAGTGATGTTTATGTGTTGATACATTTATTTATGTATGCCTATATGCAATTATGATTATGTTATACGTGTATCACGTTGATTTGGTGATCTTGTAGACAAGGTATACT
>APFE030260435.1:0-11355 GCA_000404065.3 Pinus taeda | reverse complement strand
TCATGACTAATTTTGTGTGGCGCGTGCTTTGTTTTGTGACAGCGCGTCCATGGGCGCGCCCTCTTTGGAGGAACTAAGCCATTGGCGCGGGTTAGACACTGTGGACCCGCGCTAATGAAAAAAGGGAATTTTTTAGGGTTGATCTTCAAAAGGTGTCTTCAGGGATATTGAAGTTCATACTTAGGAGACTCCAATGCAAGTGTTTTCAAGTTGTGTCACTGGTCACAGGTCCATAAATGTGTCCTCCAATGTGTGACAGCAGGGGTAACAAGGACGGTGACCAACGGTGACAAATTACTGCGTAACAAGGAGACTTGTTACTATAGAGGCTTTGTTGCAGCTCATAGAAAGATCATAAAGGCAATTCCACAGAGGATGTGGGTAGAATTGCTAAGGGATGAAGAGGTTGGTAAGAATTTCTGGGTGAAAGAAGAGGTGATCAAAACCTAGTATTTCATTGTTATTTAAATAAAAGAGGATAATTGTGTTTTTAAAAGGTGTAGATGAGTTGAAGCCTAGAAGAAGCTGAGAGAAGTTCTCAAAGAGGTTTGAGATAATAGAGAACCAAGTGCTTGCCAAAAGACCAAGTAGAGAGGAAAGCTTTGTGAGGTAGGTGGTAGTAGGGAGAACTTGTTGTTGCAGAGGCTTTAGTATAGCTCATAGTAAGTAAGTGAGGAACTCATGAAGATAGAGAAGAAGATGACTACTAATAGTCATAAGAGAGGTAGCAAAGGTTCTGAGGAAGACTGCAGTAGAAGAAAAGTGAAGGTGGATGCCAAGGCAAATGGCAAGAGAATTAGTGAAGAGGAGCGTGACAAGGAAATTGCAGAGTTAAAAGAACAACTCAATGTATTAAGGATGATACTAGAGGAAAACCAAAGACAAGGTTGGATCTTGAGGAAAAAGGCAGTGAAGTGGTCTAAGTTATAGACAAGGCTACAAGAGAGGCAAGTGAATTGGCTGGTGGAAAAGCTCAGAGAAACTAAGTTGGAAATGGAAGTTTCCATTTGTGAAGCAGAACAGGGTGAAGTTCTGGGTAAAGATGAAGACTGGAGATCTGTGGTAGATCTTATGAATTATTGTGAGAATTCAAGACAAGAAGGAGATATGATGACTAAAGCATCAAGTGAGACTAGAAGGTCTTATGTTTTTAAAACTGATAGTTTGTGTATGATTGCAGCTATTGCAGAAGAAAAGAAACTTTGTAGATATGTCTTTAGGATGGATGAAGATCTTGAAGTAAAAGGTGACAAAGAATATTTCTTAGAAGATGAAGAATTTGACTAGTTACATCAGAAAGACTCTATGGATGAGTTACTTAATGAGAGAAGACAGTCATTTAAAGTTTTCATAGAGATGGAAGATTAGGATCTTATTCTAATGAAGAATGAAGGAATGTTGTCTTAGAGAGGTAATCTAATGAATTTGTCTAATGTTATTGATGAAGAACAAATGAAGGAGAATATTAATATAGACGATAAGGCAAGGATAGCTCTAGAAGAAGGGTTACAGAGGTACAACAAGGCAAAATGTATTGAATAAGATGGACATCTACTCAGAAATGTTAAGAAAGAAGAAGTCTATGCTAAAGATTTAGAAAAGGGAGAAAGGACATCTGATGATTGGTCACTAACAAAGGAAGGTTTTGCAGAGGATGAGCAGTCTTTTGAAGCTGTCAAAAGTATGGAAGAATATCTTTCAGAAGATGAATGCTCTGAAGTAAAGAAGGATGGGGAATGTCTCTTAAATGGGAGAAATAGTAAATTATTGCAGCAGAAAGAATTTAGTGCTGCATTGATGTTTGAAGTTGTTACAATCCAGGAACAATTTCTTGTGAAAGAAGGAGATGAGAATCAGTCTGAAGAACTGATATGTGAAACAACAATTGAGACTGTTGAACCTTGTAATTTTCAAACTAATAAATTGTGTATAAATGTAGGAATTATAAGTGATTATGAAATACTTATGAAGTGTCATAGAGAACTTGTATTGTTGGAGTATTTGCTCAAAAACTCAGAGTATAACAGTGTGATTGCAGAAGAAGGAGATCACTACAGTGGACAATAATAGAAAGACATCATTGAAGAAGATGGGGTGGAAGAGAGACTTACTAACAGTCTCGAGAGTCCTTTAGAGAATTCTTCAAAGAGGTTGAATCAACATATTGATGTGCTGATAAAAGAGGAAAAACTAGAACAACATAATAAGATGCTGTTAGAGAATGAAAAAGTAATGAGGCCTTACATTTTTAATTATGATAATTATTACTTGATTACAGGATCTGATGAAAATGAGAGAGACATGTTTCAAGTTGAAGAGTCAGTTTTAGAATTGAAGAAGACTAGAAGTTTCCAGGTCAGACATGCTAATGAGGAAAAAGAAAAGCATGAAGATGTTCTGCTTGAATAAGTTAAATTGATTTTTAGAATCAGTCAATGAAGTGAAGGACAATTACTGAGGGTTGTCAAGCAAGAGGAAGGAAAATATGCTGGAACTGATGAACAACATAGTGATGTACTTGAGGGAAATCAAGTACAAAGGAAATTGGAGGACAATTTACTTTTTGAAAGTAAATTTATATATATTGAACAATGGTTGTTTGGAGAGCAACAAGAGGGTAAGGATGAAAGGGAGGTAGTAAGAATCCAACAACTTCAAAGAGAAGCCAACAAACAATAGTTTGTCAAAGATGAGTGGACACAGTACAACAAAATATGGCAAAGTAATTATCAGTCAAAAGATAAATTGGACCTAGAGAATGAAGGAATAATAATATTGATGAAGAAGGTGCCTCAGAATAAAACAACAGTAATAAGGCCAAGGAGCAGTAGAAAGAGAAATATAGCAGCAGACTATGAAAGCATAGCCATTGGGACAAAGCAACATAAAGTGTCGAAACCTCGAGAGAAACAACAAACAACAACAACAACCAAAGACAAATTACGGAACAAAGTATGGGATTCAGGAAGAAAAAGTTCGGAAGCACAGGATCAGGAGATCTTGATTATTTTAACCTTGGGAGTCTAATGGAGGAGCATACAGCTCAACAATTTCATTATGTTCTAGTTAACTTAGGGGGTCTTGTGTTTTCAAGGTAGTTGGATTCCTATGTATGTAATTATTAATGTTGTGAGTGATTAGAATAGGAATTAATTAGATATTGTGAGGATATTTGTAAATGCTCTCAAATGTAGGAGAACATGAGTGATGATGACTGATGATGAGAGAGTTGGAAATCAATTATAAGTCTTATACTAGAAAGTGGTGTCATGATTTGTGGAACTAGAGAGGATTTTTAGGGGTTACTGGAGTTAAAAGTGGACTTAGAGGACATTCAAGCTTTTGTTCAGCATATTAAGGATCTAAACCAAAATTGGTTAAACATAACCTTTTGTATAAATGTAAGCCTAAAATGCATAGTATTAAGGTAGAGAGTAAGTCAATAAGTCAAAATATAGAGACTCAGTCATTTAGGCCTATCGGCAGGAATGGAAAGGCCACTGATATTGAAAAGAAGGCTGAGGAAGAAATCGATTTTGAGTTTGTGTGATGTGTATTTTAATTATAAGTTGTGTGTGAGCTTGAGTAATCTGGCATAATGTAGGTTATAGGTGTGCAGAATCAAAGAAGAAGTGTAGAGAGGAGTGTCATGGTTTTACACATAGACAGTATTGGAGAAAGCCTTTAATGTTAAAACAAAGGTGAAGGAAGCATAAAGGTGTGAGTGGAGATAGAGATCATAATAAGTGAAGATTGTGAGGCAAAGACAAATACACAGGCAGAAAGTTGAATGGGCAATTACACATTAAGGGCCAAAAAAACGTAATAGTGTTAAGGAACCATTGGATCCATCAGATCAACAGACAAGAATGTGAGTGATAGACGGATAAGATTAAGTCACGCGAAATAATGTCAAGAAGATGAATGACATATATTAACACCACTAGTTAGTAGAAGGACGAAGTCGGATTCACAAGGGGTAAAAAGTTTCTCACACGCCCTAAAGGTAGTAAGCGGTCTTTCAAAATCTCACCCGTTACCTTTAGTGGCTAACAAGTAGTACACAGTGGAAAGAGAAAACCACTTTTCTCACGTTCTCTCAACCTGATATCGGTCATGCACGATTCCATGTGAGATTGTGCGATAGTTGTTGGATAAAGCAGGATTGATCAATGATGAAGATCAGCCAAGCTGGTTGGTGATCAGGTGACACGACCACCGTTGGATTTGACAGATCAAGTCAACTGTAGAGATCGTCTAGGTTAGTTGATGATCGAGTGACATGATAACCTTCGGATTGAGGAACGAGATCGAGGACAAGATTTAACGTGCTAAGGAGAGCATCGATGTATTTGCAAAGGTTTGCGGAATGGTGGAAATGTAAAGTTTTGAGCGTGGTAATGAAATATTTCTATTATATCGGATATATAATAGAAACAAGCGGGATTAATGTATTATGAGTTAAGTTTAGGTTTTATCCAAAGTCTAAAGACCATGGTATGGTAAATATGCATAGGTAATAAGAATTAACCAGAGATTTTGAAGGGTTATTAAAGTTAAGACTTTGAGTAGTTAAATGTAATGTTTCCACTTAAGCATTTAATTAAAGAGAGTTAAAGCTTCACTTATGAAAGGTTTCCTAAGTATGGAATCTTAGAATTCCTCAGACACACAGTGTGACATGCAATTTTATTTGCATACTATGGGTATATGCGGCTTAGGATGCATCATTATGATATATGTATCTTAGGCTGGCATCAGTTAGAATCTCACCAAAGATAGGGGAAGGCCCTCATCTCAAGTAGGAAGCTCATAGGGCTAAGATCAAAGGTAAATATTGGGAGAATTCAACCACATCCACAACAAACAAAATCCATCTTGTCATTATGGAAGCCTCTAGATCTCAAAGCTTCTAGTCCTTTTTGGGAAAACTTTCTTTTTAGGGATCAGCATAGTATCCACGTAGAAACCGCACTAGCAGTGCGACACTAGTATGGTGGAACCCACCATCATCACGAGTATGCAGTGTTGTAGTTCCAATGAACCTGAAATCAGGGTTTTGAGTTCACTTCTTCAAGGAAGGCTTAAGGCATATTTTCATTAAGTATTTAGGGAGGATCTAGACTACATATCAAGATGGGTACACTGTATAATTTCCAAGTTTTGGGCACTCCAGGGTATGACGAAGGCATGTGCAGGAGGTGTGATAAAATACTGTGTAATAATTGGGTCACATATATCTATATGGGCAAGCTCTAAAGGATATTTTACTCTAGAGGAAGATATGGGAAATCTGTCTCTTTTATGCTTGGACATAATACAAATTTCACAATTACTATCTTTTTCATTGATAGTAAGGAGATCAATGACGATTGACTATTTCTGAAGTTGGCTTAGAATCTTGAATGGTATATGGCCATATTTAGAATTCCATAGCAGAGACTCATTTATGCTTGACACATTGTGGACAAAATACTGTGATAGATTTCAACTTCTAAGAATAAAAGAAAAAATCATATTCTTGGCTTTTTCAACCTTTCCTATCAGTGTTCTATTCGGAGGTTTGTCATAGATATAACATGTGTTCCCTTGAAATATTACATCATGACCATAGTCCATTAGTTTTCTTACACTAATGAGGTTATGCTTCGGATTTGGAACGTAATAAGGATAAGTAGTGCATTTCTCCTAATTTTGTTTAGTAAGTATAGGGATAGTACCTTTTCCTTTAGCTTTAATGCAAGAACGATCTCCTAGAGTAAATTATGATGTTATGGAAGCATCAAGATATGAAATAAGATTTTTGTTACTTGTCATATGATTTTTGCAGCTAGTGTCCAGCAACCAAATATCATTGTTGTGAGTGTCTTCAGAAAGATGGCATGAAAGAAACATTGTTTCATAGGATTCTCCTTTATTGCTGGAAAGATAGACATTACCTCTCTATTGATTAGACTGTGTCTTTCTGCATTCATGTTCGTAATGGCCAACTTTCTTGCATTAATAACACTGGACATTAGATTTACTCCATGGTATGCTTCTCTGAGTCTAGTTTTGTGGCAGTTTCCACTCCTTTGTTGCATGATGATTTTCTAATTTTCTTCTACTTCAGCCTCTGCCACACTTGTTGTCACCTCTACATCCTTTGCTTCTTTCTCTACCAAAATAAAGGTATGGTTTGAAATTATGTTCCATAGAATCTTCTGCCAAGTTGAGTCTTGTTTCGTGTGCCAGAAGTGATCCTGTCAACTATTCTACTAAGAAAGTTATAAAATATTTGGATTCTAAAATGGCTATGTTAATTATGTCATATTTCTTGGGCAGAATTTGAAGGAATTTTTGAACAATTTTCTGATCTGAAATGGTTTCAACGATGAGTTTGATCTGATTGACTATTCCCACTATTCCAGTCATGAACTCATCCACATTTTCTGTGTTAGACATCTTTAAAGTTTCAATCTGTGATCTCAATGTTTGTAATTTAACTGTGTTCACTGTATCATTACCTGGATATGCAACTTTCAATATTTCCCTAGCTTCATGTGTTGTGGATGCACCAACTATTTTGTCAAAAATAGAGTCATCGACTAAGTTTTGTATCAAACATTTCGCTCTGTTTTCTTTCTTTCTAAGTTCAGTAGCTACATTCCTCTGGTTGTTAGACATGACCTCCCATGCTTGTTGAATCATCTCTACATAGGTAGTTTGAAGTGTATCCCAACACTTTTGGGCTTGCAAAAATGTCTTCATTATCAAATACAAAAACTCGTAATTTTTACCTAGCAAAATTGAGATCATTATTTCTTCAAACACAAATTTACGTGCGTTTTTATTTTTTTTAATTCCTTTAAAAAACATACACCACTATTTTTGTCCTAACAATTTGAATCAAACATCACCTTCTTTAAAAAAAAATCTCTTTTTCTTTCTAATTTTTTTTTAAACAACTTAAACCCTCTTTTTAATACTCCATTTTAAAACAAACTCTTTTTAGATGCTCCTTTTTAAATATAACAAAGCTTCGTACCTTTTAAAGGAATTTTAAAACACACCTTTTTATTGAAATAATCAAAATCCAATGAAGCTCGAATACGATGGAGCTTAGTAATATGATGAATTCTAAACGGATGTCATAAAAAAAGGTTGATATGAATAACACGACTTAACTCCTTTGAAAAATATTTTCGGTGGATTATGATGTTGTAGATCTATAACGCACCCGCGTTCATTGTTATTCTATTAACAGGTCCTCTTGCAATGGACTATTGTACGTGTTTGATGCGTCGATAAAGCTAGTTTCAAAGACGTCGAAGTGCCTTAAAAAATTACTCTAGTTGTGTGCATTTCAACAAATTTGGTGATTTCGACACATAATGAGAGAAATCGTGGAGTAGATATGAATCTTCTCCATATTCAAAATGTTTAAATAGATTACATTGTTACATGGTAAATGACTAAAGTAGAACTCTACACTTATGAAGTATAATTGAAGTAAATGATACTTAACAATAAAACATAATCAAATGTAATAATACCTAATTGACAGTGAGATTAATCTCTCAACACTACTCTAGTCATTTATTCTTGATACTGTCAATGTAATGTATTTAGCTATTTTGAATATTAAAAAGAACAATTTCTATTCCAATATTCCTCCTCATTTTTTGTTAATCAATAATTATGTTGAATTCATTTATCCATATGTATCTAGACATAGATATGTAATTTGCAATATATGATATAGACATTTATTGTAAAAAACGTTTGATATTATTCATCACATAAATATCCAAATTTGTAATCTATGATATAAACATTTATTATGCAGATAGGTGCACCCTTATTGGAATTGACCACTTTAATCATTTTGTTAATTAATCCTTTTGATCAAATGTCCTAAATTATAAGATGAGAGTATATTCTGTTAGTCACCACTTCATCAATAAATAAAATTGAAAATAATATTTTTTTTTCATATCTAAATCACATATTTAAACTAAAATTATTATTTACAAACATGATTACAATTTCATTGTCCCTATTATTTATAACCACTTATCATAATTAACAAAAAAAAAAAAACTTTATTTAAAAAAAAATGAAATTGTTCATATTCTCAAACATAGGCCATTCAACCATTGTCCTAGTGATTTGGACGCTTCATTACTTCAATAGCTCTCTATTCTTTACAAATTCCCTTCACCACTCCATTATCTCGGTGGTTACTTATGGGTTACAAATTCCCTTACCATTACTCCAATGGCTCTCTATGCGTTACAAATTCCGTTCACCACTCCATTATCTCGGTGGTTGCCTACGGGTTACAAATTCCGTTGCCATTTCGTGGTTAGTGGTTTCCTAAGAGATCTCATGGATCACTAAATTATGTTAATGTTCAACTGTGTTGAACCCTGATTGTTTGACTGTTTGAATTGTTGAAAACTATGGGAGATAAATTAGTGAATTTTAATTATATATTACAGTATTATGTATTTTATTATTTTTTTAAGACATTTTAATGTTAATTTTTTTCATATTCTAATAGATATTAGAAGAAATGTAACGGTTGCTCCACAATACTCTGTTTCTTTTTCTTCAACTTTTTATTTTTCTTATTTTGGTGTTTCACTAAGAACTATTATTTTTTTGTTTCTTTTGAAAAAGATAATCACAACTATAGGTGGTGGAGTGCCAATTATAAAATCAATTCACATCACTAAAATTATTTCTATAAAATTTTGGATAAGATTAAAAATGAGTGATTTTGAATTCTTTTAAATCATGATAAAAATATTGTTTTAATGTAGAATAAATTAGAAACCCGCAGAGGAAGAGCACAACAAAGGATTAAGAAATTTAAATTTCCGTGATCTTCTTATTTTAACTGATACGGGATCTGCACTAATATCGCGTCTATTTTAAGTGTTTGATGCGTTAATAATGCTAGATAACAAAAGATTAAGAAATTTAAATTTCCGTGGTCTTCTTATTTTAACTGCTACAGGGTCTGCACTAATATCGCGTCTATTTTAAGTGTTTCATGCGTTAATAATGCTAGATTCAAAGATGTCGAAGTGAGTTCAAAAAAATTACTCTCGTTGTGTGCACTTCAACAAAATTTAAGCGCTTTTTACTTTGCTCAAATGGTGGTTCTTTCAAGGAATCTTATGCAAATTTGACTCTGATAACATGACAAAGAAGGAGAGAAATCGTGCAGTAGATATTGATATTTTTAATATTCAAAATGTTTAAATAGATTACATTGTAAACGACTAAGCCAGAACTCTATACTATTTAATATAGAAAACATAATCAAATGTAATGACACCTAAGTGATAGTAAGATTAATATCTCAATACTATTGGAGTCATTTATTGTTGATATTTTCAATGTCATTTATTTAGCTATTTTGAATATTAAAAAGAAGAATTTCTACTCCAATAATCCTCTTCATTTTCTGTCCATCAATAGTTCTGTTGAATTCATTTACCTTATGTATCCAGATAAAGATATCTAATTTTCAATATATGATATAGAAATTTATTGTAAAAATGTTTGATATCAATAGTTATGTTGAGTATTGATTGCATAAATATCCAAATTTGTAATATATGATATAAACATTTATTACGAGGATAGGTGCCCCTATTGGAATTGGCCACTTTAATCATTCTTTTAATTAATCCTTTTGAATAGGATGTCTTAAATTGTAAGAATGCAAGTATATTCTTGTAGTCACCACTCCATATATGAATGAAATTGAAAACAATAACTTTCTTGCGTATCTAAATTACATATTTAAACTATACTTAAATTATTTTTTACAAAACATGATCAAAATTATCATAATTAACAAAAACTGAATTAAAAAAAAATGAAACTTTTCGTATTCTCAAACATTTGTCATTCAACCATTTTCCAAGTGATTTGGACACTCCATTACTCCAATGCCTCCCTATTCTTTACAAATTTCCTTGAGACTCCATTATCTTGGTGGTTGCATATGGGTTACGAAGTCCCTTGCTATTTTGTGGTTAGTGGTTGCATAAGAGATCTCATGCATCACTAAATTATGGTGCAACTTCAATTGTGTTTAACCTTGACTCTTTGGATTCTTGACAATTATGCAAGGTAAATTAGTGAATTTCAATTATATATTACAGTATCATATATTTTATCATTTTTCTTAAAACCTTGTAATGCTAATTCTCTTTTTCCACATTGTAACAGATCTTGGAGAAAAAAATGCAAAAGCTAATTTAATATGAGAACTGTTATTTTTTCTCTTGCTATGAAAAAGATAATCCCAACTATAGGTGGTGGACTGCCAGTTATTCACATCACTAAAATTATTCCTGTAAGATTTTGGATAAGATTAAACAATGAAATGATTTTGGATTTTTTGAATCATAATAAAAATATTGTTCTAATGTAGAATAAATTGGAAACCCACAGAGGAAGAACACATCAAAATCTCAAGAAACTTAAATTTCCATGATCATCTCATCTTAACTACTATAAAATATGCACTAATAAGAAGTGCTATTTTCAACTAAGTTTTTTTTATATCGAGTTCTTGCAAAATTGCCCTCATTTCAATTGGATGGTTTTTTTCCTTTGATATGAGGTTGAAACATGTTTTGAAATAATGGGCATTATCTATCCAGTCCAACTGCATTGAATGGATATTAATCCAGCTACTTTGAATAAATGTTTACATTATTGTAATATTATGGATTACTAATTGATTATTAATGTTGTGTACACTAGGGAACTATATGTACTTATTGCCAATAAGAATCCATGAACATTGCTCTTATTTTAAAGCCTCTCTTTACAATGAGAATTTATTTAGCTAACTATTTCTAATTGTTTTCCCAATTAATAATTATTAGACATTTCATAATGATGTTAGTTTCTATTTGTCCATGGCTTAATAATGAACACATTAGGATTTATTTTCGATTTCATTGATGGTAGATAACAGTGATTGCTCTCCTATTTTTTTATTTTTTTTTTTAATCTCTCTTTTAAAATATCATTAAATTATATTAACTTATTTAGTAATAAGAAGATAATTATTAAAATTAATTATTTAATTTAATATCATATATTCAAAATTATATGTGTGGGAATCAACTTTATGATTTTAGGTTATTAAATATTAAAAAAACTTAATATTCAAATTATTAAATATCAAGTTAATGCTATGTTTTAAATTTTTAGTGTTCTTATATTTTTTATTTATTTAGGTTTTATGATATTGGTTTTTTTTTTTTTTTTTTTTTTCCTTGTAATATTTGGGCTTATCAATTTAAGTTTTTAAAATTTTAAAATATAAGGTTTTTATAACTT
>APFE030260434.1:76934-94143 GCA_000404065.3 Pinus taeda | reverse complement strand
AATTTAAGGCTTTGGTGGAAAATCAGACAGAGAAGAAGATAAAGGTGCTGAGGACAGATAATGGTGGAGAATTTTGCAACAAGGAATTTGAAGAATTCTGTAAGAAGTGTGGTATAGCACGGAATAAAACTACTCCATATACACCTCAACAAAATGGAGTCGTAGAAAGAATGAACAAGACGTTGATGGAAAGGGCAAGAAGCATGCTCAGTGGTGTCAGGTTAGGATAGGAATTATGGGCAGAGGCGGTGGATAGTGCATGTTACCTGGTCAATAGGTCACCTTCATCAGCGTTGGATGATAAGACTCCACAAGAAGTATGGACTGATAAGAAACCCTCTCTTTCACATCTGAAGGTATTTGGATGTGATGCATATGTACATCTTCCAAAGGAGAAACGAACCAAGTTGGATAGTAAATCTGAAAAGTGCATCTTTATTGGGTATAAGGATGGTTTAAAGGGTTATAAACTTTGGAACCCATTCACACGGAAGGTTGTGTACAGCCGCGATGTGGTGTTCAGAGAGGTGAAATATGTTATTAAACATGAAGTCCAACCAAAGGAACCTGGGAAGAGAGAGTTTGAACTAAAGGAGGAAGAATCAGACTCTGTAGCAGAGGAGGAATCAGAAGATGAAGAGCCACAAACTCCGGCTGTGAGAAGATCAGCTCGAGAAAGAAGGCAGCCAGAAAGGTATAGTCCATCTGCTTTCTGTTCAAACTTTGCTTTGTTTGTTACTGATGATGATCTCAAAACTGTGAAGGAAGCAGTGGATTCAGAGGATGGAAAACTCTGGAAAGAGGCCATGGTTGATGAAATGGCATCTTTGCACAAAAATGAGGCTTGGGATCTGTTGGAGTTGCTGGCTGGAAGAAACCCATTGGCAGCAAATGGGTGTTCAAGAAGAAGACAAATGCAGAAGGGAAGGTAGAGAAATACAAAGCTCGGTTGTTGGTAGCAAAAGGTTATTCCCAGGTGCCGGGAATTGATTTTGGTGATATTTTTTATCCTGTTGCCAAGGTAACTTCTATTAGATTACTTTTATCTGTTGCCGCTGCTTTTGATTTTGAGGTAGAACAGATGGATGTGAAGACAACATTTCTTCACGGGGATTTGGAAGAGGAATCTACATGAAGCAACTTGAAGGCTTTGCGGTGGAGGTTAAGAAAGAACTAGTATGCAAGTTAAAGAAGTCTCTGTATGGGTTAAAATAGTCACCATGGATGTGGTATCAGAAATTTGATACATTTATAGGGGACTTGGCTTCACCAGAAGCAAAGCAGATCATTGTGTGTATTTTAAATTAATTGGTGACCGTGTTATTTATCTGGTCTTGTATGTGGATGATATGTTGTTGGTTGGAAATGACAAAGAAATTATCCAGGATTTTGAAGACCCAATTGTCCTCCAAATTCGACATGAAAGATTTTGGTGCTGCAAACTATATTTTGGGCATGGAAATTAAAAGAGATCGGGCAAAGAGGAAGCTCTGGTTAAACCAGAGGAAGTATGTCGAGACAATACCGCAGAGGTTTAATATGCAGGATAGTAAACCGGTGAAGGTTCCTATTCCTGTAGGTGTGAGGTTATCTGCTGAACAGTGTCCCAAGACACAAGAAGAGGAAGAGGACATGTCTCGTGTTCCATATGCAAGTGCAGTCGGTAGCTTGATGTATGCAATTGTCTGTACTAGACCAGACATTGCACATGCAGTGGGAGTATTGAGCAGGTTTATGTCAAAACCAGGGAAGGAGCACTGGACAGCAGTGAAGCGGGTTTTCAGGTATTTGCGTGGCACTAGTGATTATGGTTTTGCTACCAAGGAAGACCAGGATTGGACAGAGTGTTTGATATTCATGGCTTTGTTGATGCAGACTGGGCTGGAGATCTGGATCAGAGAAGATCTACAAGTGGGTATGTGTTTAACCTATTTGGAGGTGCTGTCAGTTGGATGAGTAAGAAACAATCTGTAGTGGCACTATCAACTATAGAGGCAGAATACATGGCAGCCACTCATGCAAGCAAGAAGCAGTTTGGTTGCAGAGATTGTGTTCAAGTATGGGGTTAGTACAGGGAGCTATAAGGATAGACTGTGACAGCCAAAGTGCAATTTTCTTGGCAAAGAACCCTGCTTATCTTCAAAGACAAAGCACATTGATGTTCAGTATCACTTTGTGAGGGATATGATAGAAGACAAAAAGGTGTTGCTGGTAAAGGTGGACACTTTGAAGAATACTGCAGATGCATTGACAAAAATCTGTGAGCTCTGAGAAGTTCTCTTGGTGTAGAGAAACAATGGGCGTTTCAGGGCTGGAAAAATGACTAAGCTCTCCTGTGGCCCCCTGTGGAAAGAAAACAAGTGGGAGATTGTTGGGTTGTGTTATATTCTTTCCACGACTAACCAACGTAGTGAACCGGGGGGTTAGAGGGGGGGCAGAGTCCCCCCTTCGTTGTGTCGATTGCGCAGCAAGGGGGTTTGAGGGGGGTGGGTAGCCCTCCTCTACGAGGTCCGGGGCAACGCCCCGGGAAAAAAAAAAAATTGGACCCTATATTAGGTTGGTTGAACCTACCTATGGTTTTCGGTCCATGGTTTTGGATGTGATGGTTTTTCGGTCCATGGTATTGGATGCTTCGGCATGTATAAATATATATTGTAACATTGAAAGGAACATAATGAAAAATCAAGCTGGTAGTCCCGATTTTGGGATCCAGTGGGAAATCTCTGTGTATATGTATTTTATGTGTTATGCTCTCGCATTTTTATTTTCCTGTGATTTAGAATTCATATGCAGGTAATTTCTGTATGGGGTTAAAACCTACAATGGATACATTAACATATTTGCATAATGTTAGCTCTATGCTACTTGCAAGAATGTAAACACTAGTCTAATTGCATAATATGAAAAGTTGCATTGAAAAAGAAATTAGACTATGCAATAACATTTCTTGTAATTGAAACCCTAAAAGAAGCATTAATTTAAGAAAACATGCCTAATATAATTTTCATTTATAAATCACCCCTTAATCACTTTTTTCAAAGAAACCTAGCTTTATTGACATAGTTCATTAGGCATTTCATAAGAAAGCCATCGTTGTTCTTCAAATTCATAAATTTGTCCTCTAACCCTAATTGCATAATTATGTTGCAGTCTAGAAAGGGAAAGTCTAAAGTGTTATTTGGTCCTCCTAAGTTAAGGTTTTAGATCCTAGGGGTTAGTATTCAATCCTAAGAGACAAAAATCAATATTTTGGAGCACATCTGGTTGAGTTGACACAGCACTACAAGATTGCTACAAGATTGTCTTGTTTTGCTACAGGATTGGATCCTTGAGAATTTTGAGGGTGGAAAAGGTGATATAAAGGTGGGAAATGGTATATGAAAGTATATGAAGGCTATAGGAATATTTTTCCAACCCTAGCACCTCTGATAGGCCCATCTTACACAAAAACAAATGCACATGATGTCCTTCAATAACCCAGAAATGTAATTTTGCTGGCAGAGTTTTGAGGGCACTATAAGATGAGGAAGGAGAGGCTAATGATGATAGAAATAATGTAGGATGACTGTACCAACCTTGCAATCCACTAGTACCGCCTTCAAACCAAACAAACAATCCTCTTTTCAACTTGAAAACAGTGCCAAACTAATGATCAAATTGCAGCAAAATATACTAAATTAGAAAGGATGAGTTGACTTTTATGAAAATAAGTGGAAAGAAGGATGAGTTGAATTTTATAGCCTCAAAATACAGTCTCATTTACAATATGAATCTAACCTATATCCATGAAATCTTAAAGATAAATGTGATTCAACTCTTAAGTATGCAAAAATAGAGTATTTAAAAGAGCATTAATCTAAGGTCTAATAACTGCAAAATAAAATAACCAAGTGTTTTTGGCTTGTTAATGTGTATTCTTCAACCAAACTTCCCACAAGGGAAGTGGTAACCAGACCTAGACCAACAAATTTTGCAAGTAAATTGCTATCAAGTAAGACAAGAGATGTTGTTAATCAAGGGCATTGCATTAATAAAATACACAAAGAGAGACTAGAGCATGTGGGTTGGGCCCTAACCCAAGGGGACTTAGCCCTCTAAAATGAACTTAGATGAAAGGTAAAATTAAGCTTTTCATTGACATAAAATAGATTTCAAATACAACATGGAATGAAAATGACAATCTCAAGCTTCCTAGCTCTCAATAGGTCCTTTTTTCTCCAAAAGTTCGAGTACTGTTGAGCCCTTGGGCTTGCTTATTTTTAGAAAAATGATTGAGGGGTAGCCTCCTTTGAATGGGGACTAATTCCCTATAAAATATCGAAAAAAGTGTATCTATCTCCCTTAGTTCCTCGCAATTCCTTGAATGCATCGGATACTAATATATCCTGAAGTTATAGGTGAGATATTTTAGGGATCAAGTCGAGTTGAAGGTGAGTAAATGCAGGGGACAAGCCGCATACATATCCTCTAGCTATCTCCAATGTACCTTTGCATAGTAAATTCACTCAAAAATTCTCTTTTCCTACATATTAACCACATTAGTCCATGACATATGACAAACATCCTTTAGTCTCCCTATTAAGCACATTATAGCCAAAAAGATGTTAATTAATGTGAGAAAAGAGTAAATTATAGGTTGGAGGATAGAGAAATGGACCTTATAATATACCTATTAATGGGGCCCATCACTAGCCTATTGAATTATGTGGGGAGGATGTAGTGGAGCCCCAAGATACTACATCAGATACGACAACAACTCCTGATGAACTTATTACATCACTCCATGCATTAGAAATTATTTATTCTCCACAAACACTTGAAATCAGAGGCTTTATTGAGCATCAACTGGTGATGGTATTGATTGATATTGGTAGCACACATAATTTTGTTCATAAATGGAATTTTGAGGTCGTGTATTGTCAGTGCGGGAAGTATCAAATTTTTAGGTGCTTATAGTCTATGTGGGGACTATGAAATGTGAAGGACATTGCGAGAACATAAAGCTTCAGATGGGGGGCTATCACCTTAAAACACACATGTTTTCAATTGAAATGGGAGGTTGTGACATTGTCCTTGGAGCTAAATGGCTTCTAACACTAGGCCCTATTACCATGGACTTCCAAGAGCTATATATGAGCTTCAATTAGAATGGACACACTCATATGTTGTGTGGGATCTAGGTAGGTGCTCCTACTATCATTAGCTCGCATAGTATGGAGAAGCTTTTAAAAAAGGGACACCATGGGGAAGTTTCTCAATTCAATGCAATCCAGGCCATTGAATCAATCCCTACCAACATTCATCTAGATATCCAAAAAGTGTTGTGTCACCATCAACAAGTTTTTGAAAAACCCAAGGAACTACCCCCTTCTTGAGATGAGCATGATCATAGCATCCCTTTGATTTTGGGTAGCTAGCTGCCCAATGTCTGCCCCTATAGGTATCCATTTGCACAAAACGATGAGATTGAAAAAATTATTAAGGAGCCATTAGAAGAAAGTGTGATTTGTCCTAGCACCAAATTTTATTCATCTCTAGTGGTCATGATCTTAAAGAAAGATGGGGAGTGGCATATGTGTCCTAAATTCAAGGCCCTCAACAAGCTCAGCATCAAGGATAAGTTCACTATTCTAGTAGTCGATGATGTCCTTAATGGACTCCATGGTACTCAATTCTTTACCAAGTTGGATCTCTACTTGGGTTATCACCAAATGAGAATGAAAGTATCAGACATTCCCAAGGCAGCTTTCAGAACCTGTTGAGCCTTGTAATTGTCATCTATTTCCATTATAATCTTGAGATTTGATGCTAATTTCTTGTCTTTTTCTTTATATTTATACCTTCATCATCTAGTCAAGTTCAAGTTTTAAAAGAATTGAGATTGTTCTCATAATCGCGTTTTAAATAATGTTATTATATCTATAAAATGCATTGCTAAAGCTTTTTTGGAGGATTTATGATAAACAATGGTTATGGAAGCATATCTACATTTGATGGAAGTTGATGGCATTCAAAGAGCATACATGGCATATTCAAGCGAGGGTGATTTTAAATTAAGAAGTTAGTTGTAGATAGCATTCTCAACTTCTTCACCAAAAGATATCAAATTGATTCTAATTAGAGAAGATAGACCTGAGAATCTTTTATTCTTAGATCGATCCTTATTCCAGATGTATTTTGTTGTAATTGTCTTATTTTGTATTATAAAATGAGAGGATGTTTCCTTGTACGGAAAGAAGAAAAAGGAAGGAAGAAGTATTATAATTTCGATAATAGAACAATGATTGAGCTTGAGTTGTAATAATTCAGACAAATTAATGTGAAGACCTTCTTTTATTTTAATTCTAGTTTATCAATTTCTTTATTGATTTAAGTTTTCTATTAGACAGCCTGGCTCTTAGGGGTACGGGCCCACTTCTTAGACGAGGCATTGCCTTCTAATTTGGATCATAAATTTAGTAAATTTACTCATCATTTTCTCTTAGTGAATCAATTGGTATTTTTCTTTAAGATTTGGTTAAGTTAGAGTATTAAAAAGAGTTTGATTATACTTGTTATTTCATGCAAGAATGATATTTATTTAAGTTGTTTCTTTAGTTGTTGCTTGTTATTTCCTTAGTTATGATTGCTAGTTCCAATTGTTGTTTCCAAGAGTATAATTGTTATCTGATGTGCATAGGGTTATTTCATGAATGGTTGAAGTAATTTTACTTTCAGATTGAACCACTACAAGTTATTTTAATTAGATACTAGTTTCTTACACAGTTTTATTGCAGTGCTTTTAAGTATGTATTAATTTGATTGAGTGTGTTATTTATTTAAAGTTTTGATTTTTCTCGTTATATTAGAGAATAGATCCTTTTAGGACCATTGTTAGCCTCTAGTAGTCTCTTGCATAGATTTTTTCAATCACCTTGAGATAAAAAGATGAGTCCTAAAGTTGATATTAATGTTGATACTTGATTGTTATTTTAAAATAATTTAGGAACACATGGTTTTGGCGATGTCGTCGAGGAGGTTCTCAAAAGAGAGTGGTATTGTATTGAATATTTGGTTATAGTTTCATACATGATCCCTTGGGGGTTGGATATTAAAGATGGAAGGTAAGAACCTACACATGCAGCTTGGTAAAAAGAAACTTATGGTAGCGTCTTCCCTCGGTCGATAGTTCTAGGTCATTTAGTATGGATGACTAGGAAGAGAATAAGAGCTAGGAATCCGATAGAAATAGATCCAAAATATACTTCAATAAGTACTAAAAACTAGGTTCAATTGGCCTTGGATGAGCAACCTTTATAGATGAAATCATTCAAAAATTAGAATCTAAAGATTCGATAGGTCCCTGATCAGTATCTAGGAAGGGCTCCACTCTTATTACCTCGCTTGTAGAAGAATATTATATTGCGGTTAACATTGAGATTCACGACAAATTTGTTGGGTCTGAGAAGAGTTTTCAAGTCTCATCAAATGAACATCTTGATCCTCTTAGAAAGAGTGAGGGGCACTCTTGTAATTTAAAGGAAGAGAGAGGTGAAACAAGTGACTCACACCTCCAAACTTTTGAGCAAGAGCCTCTTGCAACACCTATTGTGAAGGAAGTAATTGAAATTCCTGACTCAAGTAGTGTTGTAAGACTTAGATAGGGTTTAGAGTCTTGCCATCATATCGTCCTTTTCCAATTGGTACCCCCTGATTTTTGGATTCCTGAAGGTTACTAGAATATTTTTAATCAAATGGCAGGGCAGGTGTCAGGCACACAAATTTCAACAATAGAATTTCCTTTTGTTGATCCTCAAGCAAATGCACCCACGAAATCTATTCCCCTCCAAGGTATTCCTAATTTTTATGTGTTAGCCTTAGAAGATCTAGATGTGTTTTTGTTTGAATTTGATTTTTTGTGTCGAGGATATGATTACACCATTAATCCCAAGAAATTAAAAATATATCCTTCCACTTTGAAGGGAGCAGCTCTACGGTGGTTTATGGGATTAGGGGGTGGCACTATTAACTCATCAGATGGAATGAAACAGAATTTTCTTACTAAGTACTAGGATTATTTCCAATTTAGAGATCTAAAAGAAGAAATATTCAAAATGACTTATAAAGAGGATGAAACTTTAGAAGAATATATAGAAAGGTTTCAGTCTAATTTCAAAGATCACCTTATACTAATCTTCCAAAAGAAGTATTAAAAATTACCTTAATTAGAGGAATGAAGGATGAATGGTTGGAAACACTTAATATAATGGGGCATGGGGTTATTTCTCAAGAATATTATGAGAATATTATTAAATTGTGTATTAGGTGTTCCCGTGGAAGCGAAACAGGTAGGCATGGCATACGTGATCCTCTAAGCAAAGTTAGCAAGGCTACAGGAGGTGGAATTACTCATGCAGAAATTGGTAGTCTATTAGAAGATTTTAAAATTGTTATATCAAGCAAATTGACTATACAATTCGACATTTTGGAGGTGAAACAAAATTAGGTTGCAACAAAATAGGCAGCAATTTTATGTCCTCATTGTCGACAAAAGCATATTTGTAAAGAATGTTTTCTAGATGCAATAGAAGATTGTGTTATTTGCATAAAAGAACATTTGACTGACCATTTTCCATCTCTTCAAAGGTTAAAATTTGTTTTCAAAGAAGCTAAAGAAGAACCTGAACCATCATATTTTGTGGTTTAGTGACAATAATGGTAATCTTTCCCCCCATGTATGACCCAAGACCCTTCTATGTTTTTTTCTAGTCAAAATAACCAACATCAATAAGGTCACCATGGAAAATTCAATAGTATCCTTGCATATCTTGGAAAAATCAATAGTACTCTTCACCATCCTGGACAAATCAACCAGTTTTTGCACCTTCATTGAAAAATCAATAGAGTTCTAGGTCGCTTTGGCAAAACCCACAAAATTTTCCATATCCTCCTCAATGGGTGAACCAGGTTGTTCAAGGGCCAATATGGCCCCATAATTGGAAACGCCCCTCTGGTATTATTAATAAAGTCTTAGAGTGTTGCCTCAATCACAATCACCACTCCAGTTACCTTCAAACACTCCATTGCCATTATGACCACAATTGCCTGCAAACCGAACCCAAATCCGAATAACAGACCTGTACAACTTCTAGAAATCGTTGATACTTTTGATTGTTTCCCCCCTTCCCTGGAATGTAGTGAAATTAAATTGAGGTCAAGGTGGAAAGTTGTTATAGAAAACTCTCTAATAAACCTTGAATAAACAGAAAGTGAAAAACATAATAAAGAACATACCTAGACTGAAAAATCTTCAATTGTTGCTTATGGTGATTCAGAACCACTTGATGAACCTACAAAATATCAAACAATAATAAAAGTTATAGTTGTTCCTCTTTTGTTCCCAAAAATAATGATCATAAACAAGAAATCAATATATCCTTAATTTGACAAGGAAACAAAATTAGGTTGAAACAAAACAGGCAGCAAATTTATGTCCTCGTTGTCGACAAGAGCATAGTCATAAAGAATGCTTGTCGGATGCAATAGAAGATTGTGTTATTTTTGTAAAAGAACATTTGAATAACCATTTTCAATCTCTTCCGGGGTTAAAATTTGTTTTCAAGGAAGCTGAAGAAGAACCTAAACCATCATATTTGGTGGCTTAGTGACGATAATGGTAGTCTTTCCCCCCAGGTATGACCCAAGACCCTTCTATGTTTTTTTCTAGTCAATATAACCAACATCAATATTTCGGGTCACCATGGAAGCTTCAATAGTATCCTTCAATATCTTGGAAAATTCAGCAGTACTCTTCACCATCCTAGACAAATCAACCATTTTTTGCACCTACATGGAAAAATCAACAGAGCGTTGGAAATAATACTGAGACTCGAGAGGGGGGGTGAATTAGTATTATCAAATCAATAATTTAATTTTCAAAATATATTTGTATACACTACTTCAGTTAAGTGAACTAGTGTGTATATGCGACTGTACTTAAGGAAACCAGTGTATATGCAGAGATCTTTTGATTTGCCCAATTTATCATGCATTGAACTTTAACCAGTATATCAGGAATTCATTAGACAGTGCAGTAAAAGCAAAATAAAACATCACACATAAGAAACACACATGAACACCAAGATATAAGGTGGAAACCCAATGTGGGTGAAAAACACCTGCTACTGTCATCTCTGTCTTATTCTAATAATAAGAAAATCTGATTACAATTTTTTTTTTGTACTGGTGCAGATTTATACTAGTATGCAGGCTTCTACCTATAGAAGGTTACAACCTTCTCTCATTCACCATCTTCTCCTGGAAGGGAGCTACAACCCCCTAGCTCTTGTACTAGCCAATATGTTTGCTAGTACGTAGCCGCCGACCTAGAGAAGGCTATGACTTTCTCTTTTCTTCCAGGGACCACTTTTCATAGATTTTAGATTGGATCCATCAACAACATCATTCAATCATCAAATATATATTTGCATCAACCAATCACCTTTTGAACCAACCATCAACCCATCAATCTGATCATTCAGAATACAGTAACCAGAACCCAAAACTCTGCAACAGTAAAGAGAAACAACTGAAACATATTTTATAAGGTATACACTACTTTCATGTGTCGAACCTGCATATACACGCACCTTTCTCAAAGCCAACAAGTGTATACATCTGCAAATATAAATTCAGAGTTATGCAGTTATTCCAAACTTTAGTTATACCCAGATCATATCATCTACAGAATAATATATGCGCCAGTATTCAAATCTAGAAAAACACATATTGATAGTTTATTTTACACCTTAAGATCTCGATCCATCATTAGATCTGATCCCTCATCATCATCTAAGGTTCATCCTTGGTTCAGATCCATCAATGCACCATAACCCAATAACTTGCATACTAGATCTCACACTTCATCAGATATTCGATACTTGCACACCTTGGCCCAATGATATTGTCCTCCTTTTATAGTTTTAGGCCTTTCTCAATACCATGGACCAAAACCACTTAGGACCAATACCTTGGACCAAATACCTAGGGTCAATACGTCGGACCAGATACTTTGGACCAATACCATAGATCAAAATACCATGGACCAAAAACTTAGTTTTCCAAGTATATGCGCTTTTCCTTCCATGAAAGTGAGTGTATACATATATGCAACTTGTATACATTGAACCTGCATGTATACGCAACTTGGTCAATGGTAAACCTGCGTATACATCTCTTTCTTCATTCTGTGAAGGTTGATCTGTAATTCTTTGTTGTTTACCTTCTATACTTTGATCTTTCATCTGAGTGAGTTGTCATCAAGGACAATACATGTATCATAATGCCAACAATCTCCCCCTTTGGACTTGATGGCAACAACCACACCAATTCACTACTAAGTCACTATCCCCCTTTGACATCAAGGGAAAAGGGCCATGCTCCCCCTGAGTACATGTTGAATTCTTTGATATACTGAAGTGTGTTGATTGAGCTCCTATGATCAAGTACATGCTCCCCCTGAGCACAAGCAAGGTCTGTAAAAAGATGTTCTAAAAGAATAACATTACTCTATACTAATGACCTTCCTATCACCAATGACTCATACATACATCCATCTCCCAACCAAGTGGGGATATACCAAATGATTATACATGACAAAAACAAGAAACATTACATCATATGTCCCATGCATAGTGGGGTTATAAATTAGGTCTTTTCATGACCTTTACATTAAATGATATACATGACATATATAACAGAGACCAAATATCTTAAAAAATACCATGATAGTCATTAGCAACTATCACCAGCAGCATCTGTCAATCAGCATCCAGACCAGCAACCTGTATATGTCCATTATTAGTTCCCAAAATATCATCAACCTGTGTCAAAGTATGTCGGAATATATAAACTCATCCTCTTGATCTCATCAAGATCAACTTGCTTCATTCCCTTATCATAACCTTCCATGAATCAACTAAGCATATTTCATATCTCCAAGCGATAGCACAAAATCATATCATATGTATGTGAAAACACCATAGACATTTTTAGCAAGAACTGCATGATCTTTCCACAAGAACCTTCATTATATCATCACTAGGGAACATCCAATATCATCAACCATGATAATCAACATATGTGAGTATCAACCTATCATCATAAGGTAAGAACTCATTACGTACCAAAAACTTCTAGACATAATGCCAACAATGCTTTATTAGAAGCATACCATGTTCTCCCCCTGAAACGGTTCCATCTGTTTACTAACAGATCTGATCATTGCATATGTCAGTAAGAGATATCAAAGCATCATCATTAATCAGATATACATCAAGTTATTGACAACTTTATGAGGACCAATGTATTTCCACATGTTATCAACAGAGTGAAACCATCATCAAATAGAGCAGATAATTGACAGAACCATGGCAGACCCCTTTTTCTTGAGTTTGGCCCACTTCTTTTCTTCAAACCAACATATACATGACTGTTCCCATAGAAACCCGTGTATGTACACAACTATGCTTTATGAAACTCGCGTATAACCACCTTTCTTTGAAGAAAATAGGATTTAACGGCAAGATGATGCAAAAACTACTTCCAGCTTTTGTCTGAGATATTCAAATGTCTCTCTAGGCAGTGGTTTAGTGAATATATTAGCAACATGTTCTTTGGAGGGAACATACTCCAATTTGACCTTTTGTTCAAGCACTTGTTCACGTAGAAAATGATATTTGATGGGTATGTGCTTGGTCTTGGAGTGCATGACTGGATTCTTTGAAATACTGATGGCACTTGTATTATCGCATATAATGGAGATGGGTGGAGTACATGTGATCTGAATGTCTTTCAAGATTTGCATCATCCAAAGTAGTTGTGTGCAGCAAGATGCAGCAGCCACGTATTCTGATTCAGTTGTAGATACTGCAATTGAACTTTGTTTCTTGTTGAATCATGACACTAACCTGGAACGCATATAGAATGCCCCACCACTAGTGCTTTTTCTGTCATCAACACTTCCTGCCCAATCTACATCTCTATATGCATGAAGTGTAAGATTTGTATCTCTAGGATACCATAAACCAAAGTTTTGTGTTCTTTGAAGATATTTGAAAATCCTTTTGACTGCCTAAAGGTGTGATTCCTTTGGATTTTCTTGGAGTCTTCCAACTATTCCCACTGCATGCGTGATGTCAGGTCGGGTACCTGTTAGATAAAGCAGACTGTCAATCATGGATATGTAAGTTGGTTGATGTACTGTTGCTAATTCATCATTTGAGCTAACACTACATCCTGTTACCATTGGGGTACACATTGGTTTAGAATCTTTCATGCCATACTTTTTGAGGATCTGTTTTAGATATTTGGGTTGTGAGAGAAAAATACCATCTTTATTTTGTTGAACATGTAGACCAAGAAAGTAGATAAGCTCACCAAGCAAGGACATTTCAAATTCTTGTTGCATTACTAAAGCAAAATTTTGACTCAAGGATTCTTCATTTCTACCAAAAACGATATCATCAACATTCACAACGATTATTAGCAATTTATTAGTGTCCATCTTTGTATATAGATTGCTATCTGTTGACCCCTTTGAAAAACCCTGTTGGTGGAGATATTTGTCAAGACGGTAATACTAGGCCCTTGGAGCCTGTTGTAGACCATAGAGAGCCTTTACGAGTTTGCATACAAGTTTTGCATCATTTCCAGGAATGAATCATTTTGGTTTTTCAATATAGACTTCTTCTTCTAAGTCTCCATTAAGAAAGGCAGATTTTACATCCATTTGGTATACTTTGAATTTCTGAAAACTAGAAAGAGCAAGAAACATTCTTATGGCCTCAAATCTAACAACAGGTGCAAAAGTTTCTTCAAAATCTATACCTTCTTGTTGAGCATATCCTTTACAAACAAGTCTGGCCTTGTTTCTAATAACTTCTCCATTTCCGTTCAGCTTGTTTTTGAATATCCATTTAGTTCATATGATATTCTTATCATGAGGTCTAGGAACTAATTCCCAAGTATTATTCTTTTCAATTTGCTCAAGTTCTTCATTCATGGCCTTGACCCAACATTCATCTTTGCATGCTTCATTTACATTTTGAGGTTCGATGGAAGATAGTAATTCTAGATAGCTTGAGGCTTCTGCGATAGTTCTTCTTGTCTGCACACCTGCCCCTTTTTCCCCTAAAATTTGAGTTTCTGGATGATTTTTCTGAACATACCTGGACGGATTCTTTTCTTCTACCGTTATCTATTCTCTTGGTGCTGCATTGGTTTCTTATTTAGAATCAGTGTGATTTAATGAGGGAAAATGATCCTCATCTTCTTCATTGGCATAATCTTCGGTTTTTATCTATTTTCAATTTTTGCATGTTTCATCAATCACAACATCAATACTTTCAATAATTTTCCCAATACTTTTATTATAACATTTATATCCTTTACTTCGGGAAGAGTAGCCAAGAAGAAAATCTTCATCTTCTCTGGGTTCAAACTTACTAATTTTTTCATCAGTCCTTTTGATGCAACATTTGCTTCCAAAAACTATGAAGTATTTTACAGTAGGAGTATTACCATACCAAAGTTCATGTGGAGTTTGAGTTCTGTTTACCCAAACATTTTATTGGTTGAGAATAGTGACAGTGGCAAATGCAGCTTCACCCCAGAAGGTTGCAGGATTTCCAAATTAATCTAGCATAGCTCGAGCCATTTGTTGAACAGTTATGTTCATTATTTCTATCACTCCATTTTGTTGAGGAGTCCTTGTGGTGGAGAACTGCCTTTTTATTCCATGTTGTTCACAAAAGTCAAAGAACTCATCCGAGGTAAATTCCCCTCCTCGATCAGATCTGAGGCATTTGATTTTACGATCTAATTCATTTTCAACCAAAGCTTTGAAGGCTTTGAATTTTTCAAATGCTTCATCTTTATGCTTTAGAATACCTATCCAACACATTCTGGAAAAATCATCAATGAACAATATAAGTATTCTTCTCCACGAGGTGACTTTTTCCTTGATGGTCCACATAAATTAGTATGAACAAGTTCAAGAGGCTTACTAGCTGACATTTCTTTTTCAATGAAGTGAGATCTGGTTTGCTTACCGAATTGACATAATTTGCATATTGTATTTTCAGCATTGCTGATATTAGGAAGATCACGAACAGCCTGGAATTTGCATGCTTTTCTTATTTGAGAAAAGCTTAGATGCCCCAATCTTTTGTGCCATAGCCAGTTTTCATCATTTTTTCTTAGATAACATTTTTGTTGTCCTCCCTTAAGTATGTATAAGTTGTTTGGATTTCTTGTACCTTTGATCACATTTTCTCTTGTATCAAGCTCATGAACAACACATCCATTTGATCGAAATACCACTTCATTTCCTTGATCACACATTTGACTGACACTCAACAGGTTATGTTTTAGACCATCAACATACATAACATTCCTAGCTTTAACCTTTTCTTTCAAGAAAACAGATCCTTTACCTTTTCTGACAGCAGGAGTGTCATTTCCAAATGAGACATTCTTTTCCTTTTTTAAGGCATTGTATGAGTGAAGTTTTTCTTTGTCACCTGTCATGTGTTTTGAGCATCCACTCTCGATGTACCATTGATTTTCTTGTCCTTTTGCATACAGGGCTATATCACATCTTTCCGTCTTCGATTCTTTCTTTCTCCATATTTTGGGATTTAATGGAGTTTGCTCCTTTTGAGATATTTTCCGAAATTTACTTCTGCATTCAGATTCTTCATGGCCGAAGTTGTTACAGATTGAGAATTCTATTTCATCTTCAAGAAGAGAAAATTTATTGTAGGAACTTTTCTTGATCCCTATAGCATTCCTTTGATTTCGTGCTTCTCTAGTCATGATGGTCTTGTAAGCAACACATTGAGCAGCTTTGTGTCCAAAGTTATGACATGAAAAACATTAACCATTAAAGAAGTTCCTACGATTATCGAATCTATTGACCTGGTGATTGTAGTTTCTATTCAACTTTGAAGCAAATTGAGTATGATTTGCCTAAGGTTGGTTGTGGCTTTTGTTCATCCTTGAAGTAACTGGAGCCTAATTTACCTGATGATCTGCTTTATGCCTTTGCTAACGATTGTCATATTGTTCATTGTTCTTTGTTGCATCAAGATAGCTTTTAGTGCAGGTTAACGGCTTCTGTGATTGATATGCTTCTTCAGTATATCCAAGACCTGTCTTTATCAGAGGAGAACACTACACTTTGATAATTTCATTTAAGGTTTCTAATCCTTTAGCAAATCTAAGATTGAGAGCTTTTGTTTTCTCAAGATCCTTTCTTAGACCCACAATTTCACATGCTAGTTTGTCATTGTGTTTTTCTCTTTCAGCAAGTTGGTGTGTCAAGGTATCTATAATCATATTCTTTTCTTCTAAATAGGTTTTAAGTTTAGAGATCTCTTCATGAATATCATCTTCATCTAAAGCATCCCAAAAATTATCATTTTCATAAGCCATCAAAAGTCTATAGTCATTACTATTTTCATCTTCATCACTATTTGATAAACCATAGCTATCTTCATGAGTATAATAGCTCCTTTTACTTAAACTTTGTTTTATATTCCATTTTGCAGATTCCTTCCCTTTATCATGTTTATCTTTATGAGGACATTTGGCAGCATATTGACCAACTCTACCACAAGAAAAACATTTGAAGGGTAGTTTACCTCTGAATCTTTTGGAACCTCGTTGAAGCTTCTTGACAAAGTTTACTTCATATTCTTCTTCTTAAATATGTCCTAATTCATTGAGTTCTTCTTTTCCTTAAGCTAAAGCTTTAAATGTGGCTTCTCTCATATCTGATGGGCCTCCTTTTCTCATCTCAAAGGCAGTTAAGATTCCGTGAAGATGTGTCATAGTAATAGTTTGTAGATCATGTTTTTCTTTTATGGTAGATACTTTTGATTCAAATTTAGCAGACAATGATCTTAAAACTTTCTCAACTAATGTAACTTGCTTTATCTCTTCACTCAGATTCTTCATGCAATTAACAACCTCATCTATACGTAAGAAGTAACTAGTTATACTTTCATCATTGTGCATCTTAAGAGTTTCATATTGAATTCTGAGAGTTTGCAGTTTAGCACGTTTTACCTGAGAGTCTCCTTCGTAGCTTAGAATGATTTTGTCCCATATTTCTTTGGTTGATTTGAGCTACATAACTTTGACAAACTCTGATTGTGACAGACTTCCC
>APFE030260434.1:3213-51048 GCA_000404065.3 Pinus taeda | reverse complement strand
CTTGGACTCACCAACATCCCTTCAGATTAAGGGGGGGAATGTTGACACCTAATCCTCTGTGATTGGGTGAATTTGGAATGTGAACAGTCATCAAGAAGATGAACTGAGCAGTCACATTCTTTGTATATAACAATAGCTACCTAATGAAATAAATCGTATCAGTTTTCTGCCAAACTGGAGTTACTCCTACCCTGACAAAGGATAATGAAATAAATCTTCCATATTTCTTTCTTAATAGTCTAAGAAAGATGTCAAAGAATGTCCAAAGGAAAATTTAGTTTATAGAAAACACCATGTATCACCATGGTCTCATTAAAATCCTTGTTGAATTTCATCTTAAAAATATGGGTGATAATTGGGAAAGATTTTTAGTGAGGAACCATTTTAAGGAAGATAAACAAGAACGACTAAGCAACAGCAAGGCTAAGAGAGGGAGGAAAAGAAAAACTGAAGGACCAGTAGAACAAGAACAACAACAGTGACAGGAGCAGTCAGAGGATGACATTCCTCTTGCATAAATTTTAGAGAATATGAACAAGAAGGATGTTAGAAGAAATAAATCTAGCCAAAAGACAGATATTACACCCAAAACATAGAAGCCTAAGATAGAAAGAAAGGAATCAAAAATTCAAAAGATTCCTATGACAAGCTTAGGAAGAAGTACAAGACTCAATCCAACAACAAAAGAATGGACTACAAAAAGTATGGAGCATATCGACTTAGAAGCAGAGGAAGATTCAAGGGTTTCTCTGCCAACTTTCATCACACCTCCTCAGAGTCCAAGGCGAAAAACACCTGAAATTGATCCTGTACAGCAGGAAAGTTATGATTATATTAAGTCTCTAGAGAAAATAGATATGGAAAAAACATCAACTTCAAATCAAGAAGAAGTCCAATTTAGTAAACCACAAGAACCTCCAGTAATAAATGTTTTAAAACAAGAAATTTTCAAGATGGAGACACTAAACAGGTACATTCAAAAGGAGAATCAAACCCTAAAGTTGCAGAGTGAAATCCAAATGGCTAAGAGTGACAATCTCATTTTACACCTAAGTTCGTGCTATAAGAAAAACAAGAAGTTGAAGCAAAAAAACAGAGCTCTACAAAGGCAAGCCATAAACCTAAAGTACAAGTCTTTCATGAAAAATCCAAGGATGGCAGTGCGTGGAAAGAAAGGGAAAAATATGAAGTTGGATGTACTTGCAGAGGTTTCAAAAGAAATGCAGAAATTAAACATGAGACATCATTTTTTTGTTTTTCATGAGGACATGCAAAGACCTAAGCATGGGGGAACGTAGAGTCTCATGACTGTTTTGTTTTTTACACCATTTCCATCCACTTTTCCTCTTTTCATCATTGCTATCAACTCAAATAAATAGTAAAACTATAGATTTTGACATGGTAAGGTACTAGGATGTCTTATTTTTTATATTTATTAATGTGCCTTATTATTAAGTTAAAGATTGTAATAGCTATGGAATTAACACGAACCCGTAGTTGTTTCATGATTCTGCAGCTATCTCCATGGTTTGCCAAATTCCAGTACGCCATCCAAGCAAAGAATCATATGGGAAAATAGGGATTGATCTCCTCCTATTCGCCCGAACCAAATCATCAAGGAAATCGCCAGTGGCGCAGTCAAGGAAGCAGGTCAATGCGTGGATGAACAGAGCAGTGAGAGTTCAAATCAATCACGACTCTCTGATTTGATTTCCAAATAGAAAATAATTGAGAAACATTAAATTCTTTGTTATCATATTAGCATTTAGATTAGGATTGTTTTTTAAGTTTTTAAGGCATGAAAGTCTCAATCTGTTGAGCGCGACTATTATATATATAACTCTGTAAATAGAAAACAACACGCAGACATATATGTAATTTTTAATTGACAGTTTGAAATTCCATAACTCTATTCCTTTTTAATTGAAGAAGCATTATCATTGATATCATGCATAGTTAGTTGTTGAGATAAAGTATTAAAACCTGTTGTTTTATGGAGGGTCCCTACAGACAATCGAAGTTCATTTGCTTATTATTCAGATCAGTTCATTTCATTTTTTATTTCCATAATTGCATTATCGTAGTTTCATTTCTTTGTAATTACTTGTTTACAGTTTTTCATTTGTTGTGTGTTGATTTCAAATCAGTTTTATGCTTTCTAAAATAGGACTATGTACATAATCTCCTTCTTTTCATAAGTAAATATGTTTGTTTAGATCCCATTCTTTCTGCTTTTATTTTTATTATTTCAAGTAAGATTGTTAACTGCAGTGTGTAGATCTTAACATAGATTTCTTTATAAATTTTATCCTTAAATAGGAGTAATTCTTTTTAGAGTAGAAGTTATTGTCTTTCTAGAACATTAGTTTAGGTAGCTCTACTTTATAATATTACATAGTAACTAACAATAGTCCGTTAAAGAGGATCATGGTAGCTTGTCTTACTTTCCTTTTCAAGAGTTGATTGTAGAAATTTAATTGTAAATCTTCAGTTTTCATTAGGAACACAGGAACAAACAAAATCCTTAAACCATCCACAATCATTATCTTAATAAACTCAAAAAGGCTTCTAGCATATATAGTGCACTTGCACTTCACAAGTTTACCAACTCTAGTCAATAATTTGTGTAAGCAATTTAAGAACATTGAATTGACTAAACATAATTAATGAGGGACTTGAACTTTATATTGATGATTTTACGCCTTATGATGATGAATTTGATGAAGCATTAAGTAATTTGGAAAATTTTCTCATTAGATGTATATTTTCCATATTATTCCTGAGTAGTGAAAAATGTCATATGTTGATGAACGAAGGCATAGTACTGGGACATTATATATATTTTGCATATATTCAGGTAGATCCAGCAAAAATTGTAGTCCGCAAACTTCCTATTCCTTGGACAACAGAAAGAGATACGTATATTTATTGGTTACGCTAGTTTCTGTCCTCGTTTTATAGCTCATTTTTCTAGAATCGTGGCCCCTTTATATTGATTAACAAGACATGTAGAGTTTGATTGGATTGACAAATGTGATAGTGTTTTTACAGAATTGAGGAAATTACTCTTGAAAGCACCAATATTGAGGGGTCCCAATTAGAAATTTCCATTTCATATATCCTCTAATGCATCTGATATGGCTATAGGAGCGCGTCAGGACAGGAGGAAGATAGGAAGCCTTATGTTATATATTATATTAGCAAAAATTTGACATCTACAGAATTAAACTACATTGTGACAGAGAAAAAGTTTTTGGTTTTTGTTTATGCTACTAATAAATTTCATCATTATCATTATAGGATACCCTATCTTTTTATATACTGATCATTTTGTTATCAAGTACTTAGCCAACAAACCTATCACGAATCGTAGAGTAACTCGTTGGTTATTGTTATTATAGGAATTTGATATCACTATAAAAGATCATCCTAGGAAGGGGAATCTTGTTGCAAACTTTTTGTCCAAAGTCTCACCTCCACTTGATTATTCCCCTATATAAGGTTGATTTCCATACGAAAAAAATTTCGTTGTATCATCTAAGACACCTTTGTACGCCAATATTTTGAATTATCTTGTAGCAGGAAAACTCCCATCGCATATCTCACCTTAGGAAAAGAAACATCTTATTCAACAAAGCACTCAATTTTCGTGGATAGACAATTATCTCTTCCACACAAGGGCAGATCTACATATTCACAGGTGTATTAGAGAGGATGAGTTTAATGACATCCTCAAAGCTTATTGGGATGAGTCATGTGGAGATCATTTTGTTGATTATAGGACGAACACAAAGCATTGCAGATGGGCCATTTCCAAAGCATCATAGTTAAGGATGTTAAGAAATATGTTTAGAGTTGCCATAGTTTCCAAAGAATGGGGCACCCCATTTAGTCTGATGAAATTCCCATTCAGACACAACTTGTAGTTGAACCATTTGAAAGGTGGGCCATGGATTTTGTAGGCCCTATTAATCCACCTTCAAATAAAAAGTCAAATATTCTGAGTTGTACAAAATATGTCACAAAATGGGTGGAAGCAATAGTTGTCCCGAGAGCTATAGAGGAGGTGGTCATAAATTTCTTATTCAAAATTTTTATTTGATTTGGCCTGTCTAGGGAACTCAAGCCTGATGGAGGACCCTAGTTTACAACTCATAGGATCTCTACAACTTTACAAAAACATCATATCAAACAAAGAGTCACTTTGCCATACCATCCACAAGAAAATAGTCAAGTCGAAAGAACAAATAAAGTTCTGAAAAATATTTTGACCAAGACAATAGCTTCTAATAAACGAGATTGGGCCTTTAAGCTTCTTGAATCCTTATGGGCCTATCACAAAACTTAGCGTAATAGTACTGGTTGTTCACCTTACCAACTTGTTTATGCTAAAACACTAACTTTCCTATTGAATTCAAAATCAAGACTCTAAAAACCGCTCGAGAAGTTGGCCTGGAGTTTTCGGAAGCACAAAAACAATGTCTATAATGTAGAAATTCCCACACGTAGATCACCTGATAATGCAATAGACTAAAGAAAAATACTTTATCTACTTCTACAACCAATTTAGAGAAAGCTTAATCGAACATGAGTAACATCAATAAGAACACATATAAATGATAAGAAGGAATCAATCACACATAACACAGAAGATATAACCTAGGGAAAGCCTCAGCCTAAAACCCAACTCTGTATTATCATACAAGTGGAAATATAGCCAGTGTTACAAAAAGAATCAGCTCAAAGGCTATCCTGTTGTCTCTACAATACCTCTGCTACTCATAGACAGTCAAAGGCCTCTATCTAACCTCTGGTCTGCCCTCCAAGCCTCTTATTTCTTTGTGCAATTTTGATTGGGGTCCAGTGCATCCACTTGTGTGAATTGGCCTCTTCACACACTCACTAACCTCTGATCCAACTACACAATCCTAAAGGAGATAAATCCTTCTCCATGGATGAGCTTCCTTTATAGGAAAAAATTCATCCAATTGATATTACATTGTCCCTTCTTTGATCTCAAATGGGTCTCTATCTAAACTGATATGCATGAGTTATTCATGAGAGAATATTCAGTTATTTGAAGTGCAGAAGTTACATGCAAGCATGCATTAACTAACTGAACTCACATTAATTTAAACAAACTGTTTAAATCAATATAACTAGAATTCACTAAGTTAACTGAGCCAACTAATTACTACTCAAATTAGAATTCATCCTTATCTCTTTAACTGATGGATAAACTCCTCAATTAATAGAGAAACTGTTGCATGTCCCCACATAGACTTCAAGTTTGATTTTTCACAACTAATTAACTCATGGAGAATTTAATTTATTTTCAAACAGCTGTTAAGTACAAATTTGAATTTTACTTCCTATTTTTAGTCCAGGGACTGACTAAAATAGGAATCCATCCTGAACTGCTAAAAATAGAATGTTATTTTTAGCACTTCCATTTTTCATTCCCTATTTCTCAACCCAGCACTAGTACCCAAACTGTTATTTTTAGCACTTCTATTTTTAGCATTTCTTGTTGCCATTTTTCAACATATAACAGTCTTATGAATTAGTTGAAATATGCCTTGCTTCCCCTCAGTAGGCATCTATAGTCCAGTAGCAAAGGGCCAAATGGAATGATCATCTCATCAAAAATAAAACCTTTCAAAATGGTGATTGGGAACTATTATACAATTCGAAGTTTCAAGACTTCCCAGGAAAGCTGCAAACCACATGGCTAGGCCCCTATGAAATTAGTGAGGTATATGATAATGGAATGGTGCGCTTCACTACAATCGACAATTATGATATTTCTTTTCTATATAATGGCCATCGACTTCATTTGTATCATCGGCCAGTCACTAAGGAGTCTTTCATTGATACAGTTACAAATGACACTAATTTACAGCTTGTAGTCAACCAATGGAATATCCCCACGACTACAATTCTGTAAGTATTCTTTTATTTTTAAAAAATAAAATTACTTTGAGTGTTGTTTGTTTTATTAATTCTTTAACATTGTCATGTGCATATTTCTTTCCTTTTTACCCAAGCTACAATTTTCGTCACCTAATTCGCAACAATCGATTACTAATGTTGTCACTAAAGTCACAGTGTTGTTACGTATTTCACAGAAGTTGATTGTCGATTGTTGTTTCCTAAGTTACATAAGCCACAGTTGTTGTTACTCAAGTCACGATTGTTGTTACTTTAGTTACAATTGTTTTTAATTTGATTTATTTTCATAATTTTGCTTCTTCTATTTCATTTTGATACCTAGCTCATTTTAATTCTTTCTCTTCCACTTAAACCATTAGCTACTTTCAGTGTTTTTAGGTCCTCTTTAATATAATCATTGCGCTATTAGTTATCTTTTTTTATATCTAAACTAAATTTTTTTATAAGGGGACAAATTTCTAAAAAAAATGATTTTATCATGTTGACTTTCAACTACCCTAATTTTCCTAGTTCCTGATCTTGTAAAGTCAATGTTGAGTGTGTTGTATCTAAATCATTCCAAAATTTTCTAATGAATTATTTTCAACCTCAATATTAATAAATAAAAATATACTTATTAATAGTTACTTTAAGGTACTTAGTTTTTGAAAAGAAAGACTAGCCCAGTTGAAATTAGTTACCAAATTTTTTTACCCCATCCCTAGCTCTTAAGGAGCTAACTTGCCACCCCATCTGTTAAGTGATATTTCATTATTAACAGTAATCGTAGTTGAAAGAAGAATAATAATAATAATTCACTGGCGAATAGGAGGTCTCATCACGAACCAACCTACCATGATCATAGGTTCTAATGAGGTGTCATTACCACTATTGGTCACCAAGCTAGGGTAATGGTATTCATTCTGAAGGTCGAAAGACAAGAGGTCTCATCATGAGCTTGCTTGTTCACTTTATTAGCTCCCATGAATGGAAAGGCTATTAACTAGTTACCACACTAGAACAATGGTCTCGAGTATACATTTAAGTAAATTAAAGTGATTTTGTAACTATGTATCTATTTCTAATAGATGGGACACTAGCATCTCAATGGGTTAAAAATTCAATCATGTCAAGGCTATGGACGCCTACTGGTATTAGAGGCTATGTCTATGGTATAGAAGTTAATTAAAAAACTATGATATACTTGGTTACCTTGCTTTCTCAAAACTAATCACTTACAAGTTTATTGTTATATATATTTTCTAAAATTATAATTTATGAGGAAATATTTAATCAGTTCTTGGACAGTGATGAATATGATTTATGATTATAAATGAGTTTTAACTTTTACATTTCAAGGACAAGATTTTTTGGGCATCTTCCGCATTTTATATCATCTAACCTATTATTTCCTTATTCTATAAATTTCATCTTTTCTAACAAAGGTAACTAATTTACTCGATCGATCGCTACTTAGAGGACCTGATTTAATCTCCTTTGAAAGTTTCCTTTTTTTATCATACCTTGTACCTTATTCGTGCTCCTTCATCATTCTATTTATCCTTTCAATAAATGCATCAATTCCATGATTTTTGAAAAATGACCTTTTAACGGTCGCCCCTTCCTTGTTTCATGTGGAAACATTATTACGACGAATTACCATAACTTGTAATTATTTGGAAACATTAATTGATTTACCTCTCGTGTAATGATTGACGACCTTAATTTCATTTGGGGGTGTGGAGGTGTATTAAATGAGTAATCATATGTTATGTTGTTGCATTTTGAATTATCATTCAAATTTTATTATCTTGGTACCATTTATTTTGTCGATCTATATGTTGTAACCTTTATTGTGAATGACAGGTGAATGGTAAGGTTGATTCTATTTTGCATAATTTACAATTACTCTTTTCCTGGATAGTCGATGAGGTTGCAATAATGGAAGGACAATCAGTTTTTCATGAACCCATACATTTGTGGATTACAGATGAAGCGTGTAACATCTTGAACTGTGTTGGATGGATGGTGTATTTTGAAAGAAGTCAAGGGTTTTACAAGGAGATAGCATTAGAAGTCATGCAAAATTTAAGCAAAGGGATGACCATAGTAAAAAATTTATAGATTCAAGTCGATGAGAAAATTATAGCTGAAGTTATGGGACTTGTAGTAGAGGAAGAGAAATGATATGAGATGCATACCTCTCTGTAGAATGTGGCCTTCTCATTTTTAAATGATGGTGAAGAATTAGTCAGAAAAGGGAAGGGATATAATCCCAACTCATTACTAGAAATGTGGAAGGAATTGGCAGGAGTAGTCCAAAAATACATTAGATGTGATGGCAAATATGATGTGGTCCACGGACGCAACCTCAAGTTGATGGCATACTTAAGTCAAAAGGTACCCCTAAATATCCCCTTCTTTTTTAAATGTGTTTTACATGATAATGCAGTTATAATGAAAAAAGATAAGCACCATGTGTCAGTAGTAAGTCACCATGGGTTAATCAAATTGTTAGTAATAAGAAGTATAAACCAAGTTCAACAAACCTGGGAAAGTCTTGTAGGAGAGACCATGCAGGAATAAGAGCTTCCACCTGAGATTGTTTAGGAAAATCCTGAAGTTACAGAAAACCCTGAGGAAACCCTAGCTGATAGTGGAATTTTTGAAACTAGGGTGGGTAATGAACATCTTGAGGCTACAATTAAATAGCAATGTTTTGAAGGAAACATCGAGATATATCAAAAAAATACCTCATTGTCTGAAAATACTTCACAAGAACCTTCACAACCTGAAGCTTCAACTTCTCAAAAGCTTAGTAGGATGGAAAAGTGAATCACATCTTTCTTGGCTTATTTACCCAAAAAGAGGAGAAGATCGGCTAGGTTGAGAAGGTTGTAGCAAAACCATTAAATTTCATCTTCTTTTGTTCCCCCTGAAGAACCATTTACTCTCATAAACAAGATAGGTTTAACTCCGGAAACCCCTGAGGAAAGGGAAGCACAAAATCTTGTAGAGTCTCAAAAACATTTGGAAGAAAATTTGGATCAAAGGGTTCATAATATTGAGGGCCTGCTAGTACTTGAGGAAATGAATTTGGATCAAGAAGAACCAAATGTGGAAGTGGCACAGATAATGGAAACAGTGGAAAATGTAATGGAACTTATAGATATAGGAGATGGGATGATTGTTGTGACCCAAGAATATTCTGATGAATTAATTCAAGAGTTCCCAACTGATCCTCCAACCATCGAAGTTCAAACATTTTATGATGACTCTCCAGCCACCACTCTACTAAAACCATCTTCTAGTTTTGTGGCAACTACAGTGAAGGAATTATTTGTTGGTTCCATAGCTATAGATATAGAACCCTCGTCTCCAAATGAAATAACTACATAATTGTCTTATGATGTTTTGGTCGTTACATCACATGAGTCATAATATGACATTTTAGTTGTTGCCTTCTTAGAACCCTCATGTATAAAATGAATAATTTTGTTTGAAGACCTATTTAATGTCAAACTAGCCATAGCTATATGTTGGCCTAGCATTAAGAGAGCACATGAATTCATCAAATGACTATAAGTAAGACAACTTGTGAGCACATTAGTGTTCTATTGGATTGTGGCAATGTGATCTATAGTGACCACAAGGTGCAAAGGAGTGAGGGAAAGTAGAAAAATATCTTAAGTAAGGATAAGAGGGATCGAGCAGGTAGTTTGAAGTACGAAAGAAATAGTACATCTAAAAATTTGAGAAACCTCAAATTTTATTATAATGTGAAATAGTTCACAAATCACTTTACTTTAGGTTTCCTTCCATTAGTTAATAGAAAAAGATGTTGTCGGTAGTAGACAATATGTCTAACGGACCCTCAGCACACCAGGGTTTTTACAAAGGTTTGGCTCTACAAAATCACTGATATATTGGTATATTGGTTCCTCATTATAACCCCTAGACACAAGGTGCTTAAGTTTTAGCACCCAAGGGCTTTGGCCCCTCAACATATCGTTGTATTGGTGTTTTAATCAAAAGGGTTCGGCTAGTGATTTTCTAATATTATGGTATATAAGCTCTTAGTCATATTCCTTGGTCACAAAGTGCTTAAGGCTTAACATTTGAGGGGTTAAGCCCCTTCGCATATCATTGTATTAGCGTTTTTACCAAAAGATGAAGCCTCTTGGAAACATCAATATTCTGGTATATTGGCTTGCAGTCATAGCCATATTCATGGGGGTTATGAGGATCCCTTGCCATGTTAGCAACTAGAGTTTTCAATGGTGTAGCGAATGTTGAATTCATTGATATGTCAATATATATTATGTGACTGGCTCAATAGATAGGAAAATTGATGGCATGTGACAAAATTAGATCCCTTGCCATATTAACAACCAGAGTTTTCAATGGTACAGTGAATGTTGAATTCATCGATATTTCAATATCTATTATGCAATTGACTCGATAGACAAGAAAATTAATGACATGTGACAAAATTATTTTCCCTCATCCATACTCTAAAAGTCTATGTTTTACAAGTGTTTTTAGTGTTAAAGTTTTTTGGACATTTTTTTATAATTTGATATAACCATCCAAATTTGAGGTTCGACCCTTTACAGTCTTGTAAGAGCATTTTACACAAAATTTGGTGATGTTTGAAATCTATATATTGAGAGCCCGCCAAATTGGCACTTTTGGTTATATCAATGTTTCTGGAAATCTTGATATCCCAATATATTGATATCCATCAACTTATGGGTTTGGGAAATAGAAATTTCCCCAATATCTAACAAAAAATGTTCCCATCAAAAGGTTTTTTTATGTGGTATAACTGCTTGAACCTAGATAATTGATTACAAAATTCTTAGAACACAATACCACAATATGGTCCATGATAGCATGTTGGGTATAGCGTTGTCATTTATGACAACCAATGTCATGTCATTGATGTCAAAGGAGGTACTATAGTTTGAATATTATTGATTTTTTGTTGAACTTATGATGATCAAATAAGTTTGCAGATTATTTGTATGGATAGTCCTTCCTACGAACTTTCCAACGATATATTACACTTGGTCAAACTCATTTAGAATGAGAAGATAAGCTATATTAAAAGCAACATGGTGAAAAAGGGTCAAAACACCAAATTTGTTAAAGTTTGTGCATGTTTTAGGTGGATCCATGCATTTGTGAGTAATCAACGATAGTTGGCACATGAACGTGTGCACTATTTAACAAGCTTAAACATTGTGCACCACAGGGAAGATCTAAAATTTTTAGATGCTATGTATGGTGGATGGAATGCAAACTTGTGTGATGGTTAATGGACATCGCACACCCTCATGTTCTCCATTTTGGACCAATGGGAACATGACACGTGGTAGGTGTCATGAATTCCTTCAACTAGATGCCACATGAATCCTTCATTGGTAGGACATGTGGATTGATGATGCAGGAGAGTGATGATGTGGTAGCACAATATTGGTGACAAGTGGAAACATAGGTACACATGGCTAATGATGTGGACGTACACATGGATAATGATGTGGCAACACATAAAGGTGCCATGTGGCATGTCCAGTCAACAATTTTGGGTGGCTAATTGCATCAAATCTGAGTGACTCATGACACCACTCATAGTTTCGTGTGGCATGATGATATCATGTTGATATCAACATCCAATTGACATGGACCCCTAAGGACCAAGTCACGTGGCACAATCATATAGAGAAATCAAGAAAGCCCAAGAGGCTACCCTGATCACAGACTAGATGCCAAAGATTAGTCATTTGGAAGTTTCTCATTGGCTCCAAATTCAAATCAATTCAGCCCAAATCAATTTAACGTTAGCCTCAAATGACCAATCAGGCATGCCCACACATATATATGTGTGTTTTTGGTGCGATGTATCAAGCATCGACCCGGTCTAAGATGACTTTGTGGTCAAAGCACAAAGGTTTTGGCATAATCACATGGTTTAATCTTAGCTTGTTAGTGGCGCATGGTATGATTGTGGTTTAAGCACGAGGTTTTGTCTTAGTTGCAAGGATGAGTCTTGGCTCGGTATTGGAAGATGGTATGACTCTATGGTTTAAGCAAAAAGTTTTGGCTCAATTGCAAGGATGAGTCTTGGCTTGATATTGGCATATGGTATGACTCTCTCGTTAAAGCGTGAAGGTTTTTTAGCTATACCGCAAAGCTAATTCTTGGCTTGTTCGTGGCGTATAGTGTGACTCTATGGTTAATCACGAAGATTTTTCTTTGTCATGAGGTTTATTCTTGACTCATTGTTGCATATGAAAAAATGTATGGCACAATGCTTTAAGTGCATATTCTTTCATCTCTTTACCAAGATCGAGTCTTGGATTATCATCGTCATGGTTTACTTCTTCAGCCACATGTAAGTGGCATAGTACTGAAGTGTAAGAATTTTCATTTATGTCGCAAGATCAAGTCTTAGCTCACTATTGGCATTTGGTCTCTGTCTCAGCCCTATGGTTTAACTCATAACAAAACAATTTTGTGACTTGTGGAATAAATGAAAGATGCAACAACGAAGGTGGTATTTGGTTTGGTTATGTCGATAGTGGTCACGAGTTCGAGTACTATTAAGTTTTCCAAATAATTTTTTCTAATTGGAAGTGAATTATGTCAAATCTTTAGTCTGACTGGTGGGGTGAATTATGTTGAATGCACACTAGAAAAGTGCATTATTAGACAGTATATCGCAAAGGTCCATTATGTTGATCAATAATTTTCAAAACAATTTATGGGTCAGTTTGAGGTCCAAACTAATTTTCAAAATGGGAAAATGGTGAGATTTTGTTTATAATTTGAAAGAGAGACATGAAAAGTTAGGAAGATAATTTTTTAGGACAAAGGTTATTTTGTTGTTGTCAAAATGTTTTGGAGGTTATGAACAAGTACAAGAAAGGAAAATATGTCACTATTGAAGATTTAAGAATATGTTGAATTGAAATGAACATATTTGCCTTGATCTTGTGGATCCAGTTTGAAAGATCGTGAAAAGTGGTCCACTATGTTAAATTGGTGAAATGGGTTGGGTGCCTTAGTCAGGTTGAAACCTACAGCAAGTTGGTGCTTGAAATTTTCAGAGGTTGGTACCTTAATAAGGTTGTAGCCTACAACAAGTTAGCGCATGCAAAATTATTTTGGGGGTGGGTGCCTACAAAATCAATGTAATTAAACATTGAAGAAGATAAAATATTTGTGGTTTTCACCCATAAGGGTTTCCACGTACATCTAGGGTTCTCATGTGTTGATATGATGATGGTATTTATTAATTCCACCCCTCCCCACTCTCAGTGCAATCGTTATTCTAACAATTGGAATCAAATCAAGTTCCTTCAAGGATAGTTAATTACTGGAAGGTTGATCACTGGAAACAAACAAATCTCGCTCATAGCCCTGAGTGCCATGAGTGATCCTGAAAAAAAAAAAATAATAATAATAATAAAAATATAAAATAAAATAAAATAAAATAAAATAAAAATAAATAAATAAATAAAATAAAATAAAATAAAAATAAAAAAATAAAAATAAAAATTAAATTAAATTTAAAGCATATCTTGAAGATTCTATTATTCTTTTGAAAATTGAATTGGAAGAAACCAAAAGGATAAAGGAGATTATGTCAAAATAGTTGGAAGAAAAGGAAGAATGTTGTGAAAAATTGGAAGAAGAAATTGTTATCTTAAGAAAAGAACCAGAAAATACCTCAAATCATCTTAATCAAAACTTGAAGTTCATTAAAGGTTCAGAGTCATTAAATCACATTCTCAAGTTTCAGAGATTACCTTTATTGTATACAGGTCTTGGATATGAAGAAATACCAAAGAATAATGACAGAAATTCAAGCTCATCAGCAACTATGAATCAGTCATGTTATGGAAGAGGCGGGAAAAACAAAATTAAAAATGCCACCCTTTTCTGTTGGGTGCAGGAATCGCAGTTAAGAAAACTCCTTTCAACACTTAATTTGTCAACTCAGGGTTTCGTACACTTCGTGGCATAGCATAGGGAATTTCAATAAATGATATGAACCTTCTCTAATTGTATTCCTACTTCTTCAATTACAAATTGCATAATCGAAAGGATATATCACATGGCAATGAATACCAAGAAAACTTTGGTGCTGAATGAAAACAATGTGCTTTGGAAAAATTCAAAGTAAAGGAAACTCTTAATTCATCATAAACAATTTGAATCAATCAAATAATTATTTGAGATTCTCTTCAGTATGGTTGTAAGACATAAGAATGATCCAACTAATCAGAATGCATGTCTTCCTTAAGATTTTCCTTCCTGCACCAAGTTGTCGTTCTTGTACCGCAACAAGGTTCCTGTATTGGAACGTTGTTCATGTACTAGAATGAAGCTTCTATACTAGAAGAATGTATATTGGGCCCTTACTGAAGATCTTAACTTGCATACAAGAGCTTTAAGCCTTTGTACTAGAGCACTATGTTCATGTACTCGAAATGTCGATTCTTGTACTAGAACAGAGATTCTTGTACTAGGAAACCAGAGTTCTTGTACTTGGTTTCCAAATCGGCTGCAAGCAATAAAAGTGTGTTAACTAAAGAAAATAAATTCAAGGTGAAAAAATAATTGTAAAATGAACTTCTATAAGAAAAATGAACCATTAATTAATCTCATGCTAGGAAATAAAAAGTGCTTTCATAGCCAAAGGAAATTTCTATTCGAACAAAAAACTCTTTTACTTGGAAACTACTTTGACTTAAACATCGGCAAGCTCTTTCCTAAGATGACTATTTATTAAGTAAATTAGATCTGCAACCTTATACAAAAAATCATTTTAACTCAGGGAATCCTTCTGATACGTTCAATATTAAATCCAGTAATGAGTGCAGGTACAAACCCAAATAATGTAACAATGTTTTTTAGCAAAAGCTTATAAACATTAATCAAATCTAAATCTCAACTTGAATATTAGAATATGCTTCACTAAAAAGCCAAGCACTATTTGCAAAATGATAATAAACCTGCAGAAATAAGAATGACTGGCTGCAATGAATAAAAGAAACTTTTCAATCTTGCTTAAACAAAAACACACCAATGCAGGAAGCTTAAATGTATGTTTTCCTTGTAAAGGAAGCATGCATTTGCATAAAATAATGTAAGGAATAAAAGTGAATGCAAATGAACCATACACACTCCTGGATCTAGATCACAAAACTTGCAAGAAGTTAAAGTTCATTAGCTATAAAGAATCCAAACATGATATGCTTCATTAACCTTGCATAAATAAATTTAACACACTTCTAACAAAGGAGAACAAGCTGGGTTGGTTGGGCCTTAGCCAACCAACTCGTTTCCCTGTAACAGAATGGAAACTTCAAATGCTCAAATGGAGCATCACAATGATATCGAAATAGAGAACTTCACAACTAGCATGTTCCTTTGTATTAAACTTCAAAAATAGCAAATACACATCGTGGATCCTCTGCTCCAGCCCAGAAATGGCGATACTCAAAAATTATGAATAGTAGCAGAAGTTTGATACAGCATCGCCCCCTAACATTTACAGAGAAACCTTATTAAATACATACTTTGGCTTTTGGCCACAACAAGAAATATACCAACATGACATATTAAGCCTTTCGGTTGTTTGCAAAAAGTCTAAACAGGAGTTTTGCAGCTGAATTCGAGCCTTCATATCCCGCCTTCTTCTCTAAATGCCAAGCCCAAGAAGGAAATTGGCCTCTTATCAAGAAATCCGCGTGGTCTACTGAGCTGTCTCGTCCATAAATGGTGAGTCGAACAAGGAATTGATAGTTGCCTCGAAAGTGCAGGAACACTAACCAGTACAAGCATGATTCCTGCACCAACCCAATCTTCCACATAGATTAACACTTTGGTTCCATTGAATTACTTAGGAAAGGAATATGTTAGTTACAAAGACATTTTAAGATATATAAAACTTGTAATTTAATGATTAAGTACGTATATAACCTTTGAATATGAAAAACATAAGCAATGTGCAGGAATGTGTGCAATTGGGAAAAATTACAATGGATAGGCCTTTTGGGTTAAAATAGGGGTTAAGGTGGTATGTTTGGGATAGGATAGAGACCAAAAAGTAGGATGATTCTAGCCACCAGCATCCTCCCATCCCTATCTTGTTGTGTGTCCTCACACAACCTCACCCTTACCTCTGCAAAAAAATACATGGAGACCTCCCTTCAGTCTTGTATCTATATGTTGATTCTTGTCTTCAACGTCCTTTGCTTCTTAGTTCGAGCCTTCTTGACCCATTTTACTAATTTCCTAAGCCGACCATAGCATTTCGAAGCTCGGAACTTCCACACTCTTTCTTATCATTTTCATTCTTGCACTCCTCTGCCAATTCAACATTCTTGTTCTTCAACACTACACCCTATTCTTTCATGGCCTGATTTAGAATTTCAATTCCATAATGCGTTGCTTCAGCTCCTTGATCTAACTATTGAAATTATGATTGGAATCCTCCTTAACAAATTCCTCCTGCATCATAATCTTCTTAGCAATTGACTCAAATCAAGTGTCATCAAGACCAATATCGCCATGCATATTAGTATCTGGTATTTCAACATCACAAGGTGTCTCATCACCCTTCATTTCATTATCACATTGTGTTTCATCATACTACACTTTTTCATAACATTGTATCTCATCTCCTTGTTCTTCAGCATTACATTGCACTTCATTACCCTAGTCCTCTACTGGACCCTTCTCTGTACTTACATTTGGTATCTTATAGGTCTTCTTCTTCTTCATCTTTCCAACTAATATTGACATAGGAGTAACATATTCCTCTTCGAGGTATCCTGCACTAAACAGTGTGTGAACCGTAGCATCTGCAAGGAGCGAGAGATTGTTCTCATTCAACGAACTAGGTTGGGAGTCATATATATTTATTAGAGAGGTTGAATAAGTATGGCCTCCTCTCGAGGAGGCAAACCTCTTCTTGACAGAACTTCTAGTTATTCTCTTCAAAGGGCAAGGGGTGTCGGTTATGGGTGCTTGTTTCTCTTCTTGCATTGGTTCCTTAGGTAGGGTTTTCTTCCTCTTAGTAGTCTACGGGGTGAGGGTTTTATCTGTCTAACTAGATTCTTCCTTCCTACTCTTACCCTTCTTCCCAGGTGACTCAACTATGTTTCATCCTTGTAACTCTTTCAAAAACCCTTCCCAAGTCACATTTCTACTCTTTAATTCCTTCCAAACCATAATTGAGATCAACCCGTAATGATATAGCTTGAACCCAAACTGACTCTCTTGACTTTTTTGAACACCCTTCAACATTTTTTCCAAACTTTTAAGAAAGAAGTAAGAAAATTTAATCAACTTACTAGACTCAAAGTGTAACAGCAAGTGGATGTGATATAGGAAGGCTAGGGAGTATCGTCCCTCATAGGTGAGAAACTTTGCAAAATGTACAACAGGTGCCTCCATTTCTTGATCATAGCAGTTTTTTGCAGCCCTTGTTTACAGTCCGCCTTCTACTTTTTATTGACCACAAATCTATGCCAAGACCCTTTTTCAAGCTCTCATTTCTTGAACCATTGTTCGAATATCGCCGCCAGCTCTTTGTCCATCAAAGGTTCATACAAACTCTAATGTTACTGTTGAATCAAAACCATCAAATTTTAGCAAGAACGGGAGAAATCTTGCTTCCTGCATCATGGACAAATTGTTCTTGTACTCTATTGTTTGCTCTACTTCCTTCACAGATAATGGTTCAAATCAGACAAGTGCCATTGCTTGTTTGAATTCGCTCAACTAATAAGAATTGGGAGAGTTAATTAGCAGGGGGTTTAGGACTAAGAAATTCGGAATTGTCAAATGAACTAGACATTGCTATATTAATATTTTCTTTAATGGCCACATTCATGAAAAATCTCAGTTCTTGGGAAAGGATATGATACAGCTTGATCTAATCATGCATGCAGTAATAATGATTGGTGGTGGGAGACGGTGATGGAGGAAGTCATGTGAAAAAATGTGAGGTGGTATATATGAGTGATCATCATTTAATTATTAGTAGGCTTTTCAAAAATGAACGTTGGAGTTAGGGAGATTTTCGCATACATCCTTTGATCAACTCATGATTTCATATAAGGAACACATGTTAACTTAAATAAAGATAGGTTTTCATAATTAAATATCCATGTACTTAAAATAATATTTCCTAATTAGAAACAATGAACAAAGTCTAATCATCTACAAAAGAAAACCATTGCATGGCATCATCATAAAATAGTGCAGTCAATTGTGCTTGAGCGCGATTGTACCAAACATAAAATAAATCCCTTTTTATCCGTGAACTAAACTTTGGCTCCAAGTTTTAATTGTTGCACCAAACATTCCTGTACCATAACATACATTCTTGCACTAAAGGAATTGTTAGTCCCTGCACTCAAACATACATTCCTGCACTTCAAACATACATTCATGCACTTCGAACATACATTCCTGCACTGAAGACTACTATTGTTCCTGCATTGGGCACATGTTCTTGTGCTCGGGGCACATAGCAGTGCATGTTCCTGCACCTGAGATTTACTATTCTTGCACTGGAACATACATTCTTGTACCAAGGGACATCAACGTTCCTACACTAACGGATATTGCAGAAAAGTTGGAAAAGGATTCTAAAAAATATGATTTGTGGGCTGAATCTTGAAAGATTCGTGAAATTTCCAAAGGATGTTTTATTCGCCATTTTCTTGGTAATGATACATGCCTTTCGATCTAACCCATGAATTTGATCAGATCCTACAATACAATCCATGAGGTAGAAAATAAGCGGGAAAGGAGTAAATTTCATAATGGAAAGGAAATTCAACAGGGACTTCAAGTGTGAAACCATCAAGAGGGCGTATGAAAAAAGGGAAAGGGAAAATAATTTCAGGGGAAAAGAGGGAAAAACGAAATTGGACAGGGGCAGTTTCTTTAGAAGAAAGGGAAGGTTCGTTTTCATAGGATGAAGAAGAAGAAAAAATGGAAGGTAATTTACGAAAAAGGAAATAGAAGAGGGGAAGAATTTCACCTCAAAAATTTGCCTGAATAGTGTCGAACCAAAAGTAAATGCAGCGAAAATTGAGTGTTGCTTGCATAAAAATTTATGTGTCAACTGTCCCAAACTTGGATAAGGACTCGGTTCCTACACTTAAAAACCTGCTTCTTCTTGGAGACAGTTACCACATATAAAGATCAAGCAACATTCCCATCTTATTAGAATTTCAAACTTCCTAATAGCATGCTGGTTTTCAGGGTGATCCTTTTGTGACCATGTTACTGAACTGATTTTCACAACCACAAGAAAAGATTTTTTTCTTGTTTTAATTTTGTCATTTTTTTCATTACTTTCTTTTATTATATTTTTATTTTTGAAAAGAGAGAATCATATATGTAATAGGTTGGCATAGCCACCTACCATCTCTAGCTCAGATTGTTGTTGCACTTGCTGCATGAAGTCCTCCTTTGTGAGGGGTTGAAAATATACCTTGAGTCTATTCCCGTTCACAAGGAATACTAAATTTTGCCCATGAATAATTTTGATCTCTACAACCTCACTCTCGAAAACTATGACTACTTGTGTATGGAATTTTCCTTTGAAATGTTTAAATCTAGAGTCATAAATAAGTACCCAAACACCTGGTTGGAACTGCCTCTTCCTGATATACTTGTCATGCCACTTTTTGCATTGTTGTTGCACTAACACATTCTATTGAACAACATCTCTTTTAAATTCATCTAACTCATTTAAATATAATAGATTCTGTTGTTATGCTTCTGAGAGATCTAATCCCAACTGAACTGTTGTTCGAAAAGTTTTTATCTGGAACTCTATTGGCAAAAGAAATTGTTTCCCATATACCAGCTCATATGGTGTATGTCATGTGTTGTTCTGCCAAGTGGTTTGATAAACCCATAAGGCTTCAGGTAACCGACTGGCCTAATCCTTCCTATGCATATTTACTGTTTTGGTGAGGATGGATTCGATCACCATGTTGGTAGATTCCGCCTGGCCATTTGCTTGCGAGTGATACGGAGTGGACTTCCTATGCCGAATTTTGTATTGATCCATGACTTCCTATACCAGATTAGAAATAAACGATGGTCCATAGTCAGAAACAATCTCTCTAGGAACACCAAATCTAGTAAAAAATTCACTAAACAAAAATTCAACAATAGCTTTTTCTGTAGCAAAAGAAACAAATTTAGCCTCTACCCATTTTGTAACAAAATCAGTGTCAAACCAATATATTCTTTTTATTCATAGATGTTGAATTTATTGGTCCTATGAAATCAATAGCCCATTTTTCAAAGGGCCTAACCATAATCTGAGGACATAAGGCATTTTTTTGGCTTAAACAGGTTGACCCATTCGCTGACAGCTATCGCATCGCTTCGCATATTGTTTGGCATCCTTAAACAAAGAAGGCCAAAACTATCCAACGCATAAGATTTTATATGCATTTCTCTTATCAGCGAAGTGACCACCATAAGGTTCATCATGGGCATATTTCCGTATATCAAACACTTCTTCCTCTCCTACACATCTACGAATGATAAGATCTGGTCTAATGTAAAAGAGATCTCCTTGGATCCAAGAATATGCAACACTGTTTAATATGATATTCCACTTTTCACGAGCGGATAAGTGAGGTGGTGTTTTTCTAGTGACTAAATAGTTATCTATGTCAGTAAACCATGGAGACTTTTTTGACACAGCAAAAAGATGTTCGTCGTGAATATCATCATCAACAGGAATTACTTCACCAGGATTATTCAATCTAGAAATATAGTCAGCTACAAAAGTATATTTTCCTGGTCTATCAACAATAGTAACCTTAAATTCATGTAACAACAGTAATTACCTAGTCACTTACCGCTAATCAATGGTTTATTCATTAAATATTTTATCGCAGAATGATCAGTATGCACAAAGACTTCATATCTTGTAACGTAGTGTCTAAATTTATTGATAGCAAAAATTACGGCTAAAAACTCTTTCTCGATCACTGTATAGTTCAATTCAGCAGGTGACAAATTTTTACTAATGAAGTAAATAGCATAGGATTGTTTGTTTACTTCTTGTCCTATAGTTGCGCCAATGGAAGTATTTGAGACATCAAAGGAAATGTGGAATGCAAGGGACCAGTTGGGGCCTCTCAAAACTGGTGCGTGCACTAATTTCTCCTTTAATGTTTCAAAATACTATTGGCAAGTTGTGGACCAGAGAAACTCACTATCCTTAGCTAACAATCGAAAAAGGGGGGTAGCTATCCTAGAAAAGTTCTCAATGAACCTCCTGTAATAGCCCACATGTCCCAGAATCCTCTTAGTTCCCTTTGTGTTTTGGGTGTAGGAAGACGCAAGATAACTTCTATTTTGGTTGGGTCTACCTAGATACCTTTGTCGGAAACAAAATGTCCAAGGACTACTCCTTCTTTGCACATTAATCTACACTTTTTATCACTCAAAGCAAGGTGAGCCTCTTGGCAACGTAAATGAACTTTTCCTAAGTTTTTTAGGGCTTCTTGAATGAGTTACCAAACACTAAAAAAATCATCCATATAGATCTCAACACACTCGAGATCAGCAAAAATGGCCAACACAAGAAGGTGGTTGGGGCATTACATAGTCTAGAGGGAAGCACTCAGTAAGAAAATATACCCCATGGTCTTATTTTGATCAATGGGTGTGATCTGAATTTGGTTGTACCAACTAAAGCCATATAAAAATGAAAAGTATTTTTTACCAGCAAGGGTATCTAGCACCTAATCGATAAAAGGAAAGGGAAAGTAATCCTTGAGAGTGTATTTATTAAGTTCTCGATAATCAATGAAGGTGTGCCATCTCCCGTCCTTTTTCAGGACTATCACCAATGGAGAGACCCATTGGCTATCAGATATAATATATATAAAGTTAGAATCTAAGATTTTTTATAATTCTTCTTTCACAACATCTCTTAGTGCATGGTTCATGCGCCTTTGGGGTTGACGAACAGGTAGAGCTCCCTCCTGAAAATAAATATGGTGAGTACAGGTTTCAAGAGGTATGTCTTTCATGTCTTCGTAACTCCATGCAAAGGCATCAAGGTGATCACACAACAAATCAACAAGTTGCTCTTGTTTGGATGAGTCCAGGTCTGAACTGATACGTAAGGATTGTCTGGACTAATTTCAACAAGAGTATTCTCGGGCTCAAGAGTGCAGAAAGATGCTACTAAGACTAGTGATGAGGAGGGTTGAGAATCAACATTTTCCTGAAAATCTGGACTAAATATTTGACGAAACATGTCAAAATTAGGCATTGTGTCCAATTTGTTCAAGAAATATTACAATTCACCCTCTTGGGTAGACTCTGTATGATGTCGGATCAAAGAAATAGGTTGAGTCTCCTCATCACTGATGTCGTAATATAACCACAAAGTGTCCTTAATCTCATGAATCAATATAATAGGTAGGTATAAGGTGACTTTCTTCCTAGAGTCTCCATGTGAAATATACATATCACCAGAGTGACATCCAATGTAAGCATCGGTTGTGGCAAGCCATGGTCGTCCCAGAATCAAGGGATGTCCACCCATAGGATTTTTTGGCTGAATGACAATAAAGTCTGCAAGGTATTCCCAAGAGTCTATGGAGACAACCACATCATCCAATACACCTTCTAGCTTGATTTTTGATTTATCTACAAATTCAAGCATAGTAGGGGTAGGACGAATATGGCCCAACCCAAGTTGATCCATGGTTTGCCTAGTCATGACATTTATGGTCGCACTCGGTTCTATTAACACATTGGGGACAAGGATATCTCCTATCTGAACAGAGACAGTCAGATTTCCAGGACCGATATACTTTTCCATTTGTGCACAGCCTATGATTAACTCGAATGCTCGGCCAACAAATTAAATGGTCTGAGGTTCTTCTCTCTTCCTCCCTGGATTTTTGAGACATATTTACCTAATGATCTTTGTGTAGATGGGGATCTCTCTAATAGCCTTAAGCAAAGGTACCTTTATACAAACATTCCTCAGCTCAGAAGCCAGACTGGACTCGGGGTCACTCCTCTCCATAACTAGCCTTTCTGAGTAGGGAGGCAGGCTTGAAGAAGATGGGAACTCTAATGGTGCAGGAATAGGCTGAATGGTGTCATTTTTTTGGAATAACCAGGAGTTTCCTCCTCGTTTTTCTCCTCAATGATCACCATGGGTTATTTTTATTTTTCTGGTTTAACTACCCTTCCCGGTCTCAATTGTAGCTCATGTATCCCAACCGACAAGGATTGATGAATAAGAGAAGGGGGCGGTACAATAGAACGAATCGATTGCACTGCCTTATTATTAGGATTTGGTATCAGTTGAGCAAGCAGTTGGGGTGGTCAAAAAGGTTTTGGTAAAGGTAATGGTCGCATCGGTTGACTTTGTTGAGGTAGGGGAGGAAAGGATGGTTGTGACATATGGTGAGGTGCATAAGTAGGAGGATATGATGACATATGTGCAGGATAGCAGTGATGTGAATGGTTTGACCCTCTCCATCCTTATTTCTAGGATTGAGGGAGTTGCCCATACTGATAATGGTTCCCATGCTGCCAAGGTTGAGAGTGTTGAGTGTTATAATAGGAATATGGATGTGCATTATGACCAAAAAAATGTGGTGAAGGTTCAGGAACCATACCTGCACCTACCTGAGACCAATTTCTCCGTGCTCCCATAACATGAATGGTTCAGGTTTAGAATGCTCTCCTTCAAATACAGCTTTTAATCCTGGTGTGGAGGGGAATTTCTTGGTGGCATGGTTTTCTGCACGAATCACACATTTTAAATCAGCAGAACATTCTCTTAAAAGATGCTTTTCCCTACATTTAGGACAAAAAATAGACAAAGACTCTTGTTCATCTACCAATTTCTATTGAATTTTTAAAGAGTCTATTTTCTCGCTAACAGTATTCATTATTTCAATTTTCATATTGTCCATTTTGTTTTCCAACCCAATAATCATAGCATCTGTAGATCTATGTTTACTAGTTTTATTTCGATTTCTTCTATTGGATCTAGATTGATTCCTTGAAAATTTGTTTCACAAGTCACAAATTCGATCAAAATCTTTCTGAGCAATATCCCCTTGTCCTAATAAATTTAAAATATGCCTAGAATCTTCATTAAGTCCACGTAAGAACAAGGCCTTGATGGTACTTATGTCATATTTATGTTTTGACCTCTCGAAGATGTATAAAAATATCTCTAAGTAATGCTCCAAGGTCTCATCATCACCTTGCACAATGGTAAAGATATCATCCTGCATTTCTCTAGTTTTACAATATTCCTCGTATTTAGTCAAAAACACCCTCTTCATTTGGTCCCAAGAAGTTATAATTCTCCCTCCTAGTCCCATGAACCAGCACAAGAATGAGTCCTTGAGAGTTGTAGGGAATAAATTTGATTTCTGGGCATCTGAAGAGTAATCATAGCTTCTACATAGGATGTCAAACTCAAAAAGAAAAGAATCAGGATCTTCGTGCACTTACCATAGAAATGAGGGAGAGCTAATGGAGGAATGTTCTTCATTTGAGTAATTGTTTCGGGATCCACTATTGGAAACCCAAAGGTGGATTGTTCATCAATTACTTGATTCTCGCCTGTCCCCTCAGCATGATCCTCATGCTTTGCCATTTTTGTTCCCCTAATCAAACCACTCTCGTTAAAGTGAGAAGGTTGACTATGGCTCAAATTTGTCTCTGGAGTGCCACTAGTTTCCTTCTTCCCCTTCTTGGGTTGCGTCACACCTGAACTGTTGTTTCTAGAATCCAAGTTGACAGTTCCTGCATGAAGATTTTGTGTCTGTTTGGAATTTATGCCTGCAAAAGAAGGTCCAATATGAGAAAAAATTTCAAATTTATCAGTGTTCCCTCAGCCCTTATTAGGCTTTGGACCTCTACCCCTTTTAGGAATTCATCTTAAAATAAAATCCAAACAATGACAAAACTTTTAAATTTACAACCAAAGAATCTTAAATCAAATGTTGCAAATGAATAAATAAATCAGCACTATGAAATCCTTCAACAATAGAAGCACACTGCAGAAAAAATAAAACCAGACTTACCCCTACTACAAAAGGAAAGAAACAATAAATTTCTTACCAATCTTTAGGAACACCTCCCTGGCAATGGCACCAAAATGTTGGGTGCAGCAATTGCAGTCAAGCAAACTCCTTTCAACACTTAATTTGTCAACCCGGGGTTTCGTACACTTCGAGGGATAGCACAAGAAATGACAAGAAATGATATGAACCTTCTTTAATTGTATTCCTACTTCTTCAATTCCAAATTTCATAATCGAAAGGGATAGATCACACCGTAATGAACACCAAGAAAACTCTGGTGTTGAATGAAAATAATGTTCTTTGTATAAATTCAAAGTAAAGGAAACTCTCAATTCATCATAAACAATCTGAATCGATAAAATAACTATTTGAGATTCTCTTCAGTATGGTTGTAAGACAGAAGAATGATCCAACTAATCAAAATGCATGTCTTCCTTAAGATTTTCCTTCTTGCACCAAGCTGTCGTTCTTGTACCGCAACAAGGTTCTTGTACTGGAACGTTGTTCTTGTACTAGAGCAAAGCTTCTATACTAAAAGTATGTATATTGGGCCTTTATTGAAGATCTTGACCTGCATACAAGAGCTCTAAGCCTTTGTACTAAATCACTCTGTTCCTGTGCTCAAAATGTCGACCCTTGTAATAGAACAGAGGTTCTTGTACTAGGAAACCAGAGTTCTTGTACTTGGTTTCCAAATCGATTGCAAGAAATAAAAGCATGCTAACTAAAGAAAATAAACTCAAGGTGAAAATATAACTGTAAAATGAACTTCTATAAGCAAAATGAACCATTAACTAATCTCATGCTTGGAAATAAAAAGTGCTTTCATAGATAAAGGAAATTTCTATTGGAATAAGAAATTGTTTTACTTGGAAATTACTTTGAAGTTTGACTTAAACATCAGCAAGCTCTTTCCTGAGATGACTATTTTTGAGTAAATTAGATCTGCAACCTTATACAAACAATCATTTTAACTCAGGGAATCCTTCTAATACATTCAATATTAAATCTAGCAACGAGTGCAGGTACAAACCCAAATAATGTAACAATGTTTCTTAGCAAAAGCTTATAAACATTAATCAAATCTAAATATGAACTTGAATATTAGAATATGCTTCACTAAAAAGCCAAACACTATTTGCAAAATGATAATAAACCTGCAGAATAAGAACAACTGGCTACAATGAATAAAGAAAACTTTTCAATCTTTCTAAAATGAAAACACACCAATGCAGGAAGCTTAAATGTATTTTTTCCTTGTAAAGGCAGCACACATTTGCAGAAAAGAATGTAAAGAAATAAAAGTGAATGCAAAGGAACAACGCACAATCCTAGATCCAAATCACATGGCTTGCAAGAAATTAAAGTTCATTAGCTATAAAGAATCCAAACATGATCTACTTCATTAACCTTGCATAAAAATAAATCTAACACACTTATAACAAAGGAAGAACGAGTTGGGTTGGTTGGGCCCTAGCCAACCAACTCGTTGCCCTATAACAAAATGGAAAGTTCAAATGCTCAAATGGAGCATCACAATGACATCGAAACAAAGAACTTCACAATTGGCATGTTCCTTTGTATTAAACTTCAAAAATAGAAAATACACATCGTGGAACCCCCGATCCATCCCAGAAATGGCGATACTCAAAAAATATGAATAGTAGTAGAAGTTTGATACAGCATCACTCCCTAACATCTACAAAGAAACCCTATTAAATACATACTTCAACTCTTGGCCGCAACAAGAAATATAACAGCACGACATATTAAACCTTTCGGTTATTTGCAAAAATTCTAAACAAGGGTTTTTTAGCCAAAGTCCAACCTTCATATCCCACCTTCTTCTCTAAACGCCAAGCCCAGCAAGAAAACTGATCTCTTAGCAAGAAATTTGTGCAGTCTACTGAGTTGTCTCGTCCATAAATGACGAGTCAAACAAGGAATTGACAGCTGCCTTGAAAGTGCAAGAACGTTGACCAGTACAAGCACTATTCCTACACCAACCCAATCTTCCACGTATATTAACACTTTGGTTCCATTGAATTACTTAGGAAAGGAATATGTTAGTTACAAAGACATTTTAAGATAGATAAAAGTTGTAATTTAATGATTAAGTACATATATAACCTTTGAAGCTGAAAAACATAAGAGGAGTGCAGGAATGTGTGCAATTGGGAAAAAGTACAGGAATAGATAGGCCTTTTGGGTTAAAACAGGCGTTAAGGTGGTATGTTTTGGATAGGATAGAGACCAAAAAGTAAGACAATTCTAGCCACCAACATTTTCAGCAAACAATATTTATCCAAGTATAAGATTTCATTTTATATACACTATTACACATGCAATAAGCTTGGCCATAAGGCAATTGACTGTAGAGCCTATGCTAAAAGAAAATATGAAAGAAGAGAATCTTTGAATAATAATCCAACCAGGGTCGTAGTGTGGTCCATATTAAGGTGTTGACCCTAGTTCTTTTAGGAGGGGTGGAGGAATTTCCCACCGTGTAACCTGCATGCCTAGAATCATGGGAGGGTAGTGATGGACATGCTCCCCTAGACATGTGATGATGACTTCCAGTTGTCTGCTGTGGAATTTAGGTCGATATAATTGACACTTCCACCATACTAGTTCTATGAGTGATTAGAATGATATAGCCAATGACATAGTATATTGCAGCAAAGATGGATAGGATGGGAATAGAAGTAGGTTAGGGAGGATAGGAGGCTATAGGTTAGTTGGAGACTCTACATGGTAAGTGACATCCTTGCTTGACTTACCTAGTTTGACTACTATATCTCTCTCCCTATTTTGTTATGCCTTATTTTTATACTACTTCCTATTTGTTGGTATCCTTTTGACTCTAACTTTGAGACAAAGTTTTCTTAAGGAGAGGTGTATGTATTGCCCTACTCGATCCTATAATCTTACACTATCTTATTAGCATGCTAAGTGATTGACTTTTGTGCTTGATTCCAATAAGTATATTAGTATATGTATGAGGTATGTGTATGTTAGCTACATAGTCACACCTCGGCGAATACGCTAGTATTCTAAATATTAAAATGTTAGATGATTAAATAAATGGCTAAGCTTGATTAATGATCAAGTCTAGGGTTAGTCTTAAGCTTGATTAATGGATAATATTGATTAGTGTTTAATTAACCTTAAAATCTTGGTTTATAATTATTGAGTTATATTTGTATATGATTATTAATATTAAATTGATTAGATTCTCAGGAATCTGGAAGATTTATTGATATGACTTAATATTGTTATTTTAGTGTTTATTACCCCTCACCTTGACAAGTTGTCTCCTCAAATTTATTTTAGAATTAAATATTATTATTTATTATTTAATTATTATTCCATTTCCCAAAGTTTGAATTGTTGTCTCCTCAAAGTTATTTTAGGAAGACATTTGAGGGGGAAAGTCAAAGTCGTTAATTCAAAGGCATGGGGGGCATTCATGGCCTTAATGGTAAGTGGTTGAAGTGGGTGAGTGGGGTAGGCATAAGGGAAAGGAGGACAAGAGGAGAAGGGGGTGAGGCCTTTCTTTTTTTGGCTTTGGATTTTGAAGGGAGAAGATGGAGGAGAGAATGAAAGGGAAGGATAACTCAAGGGATTGGTTTTGGTTAGGGCTGAATATTGGTTTAGATTGTTGTTGGAGAGCATTGGAACTATTTTTTGGACACACTATAGCTATTTTTTGACTTGGGATCAGAGGACTAGGGAACTTGTGGGGGTTACCTAGGCTAGGAAGTCAAATAGACATTCCTAGTTGGCAGGGTGGCAAATTCAGTAAAGAAACCCTAGTAGGAGTACCCCAACCAAGCCACCATATTGTAACTAGGTATGTCTCTTATTATGAATTAATTCATGTCGATTGTTGTAAATCAATTTTTTTATTTAATAAATCATGTATTATATATATGTTATTGTTGGGTATCAAATAAATCATTCTATTATCATAAATTTTGCCATTAAATTAGTGTTAAATTAGCTTTGTTAGAATACCTTAGGTTAGGTCTTTACATGTGGTATTAGAGCCATGTTTTAGGTCCATTTTTAAATCGATCTCTATCATAGGGGGTAATCCTGACAATTATTTTGGTGAAAACATCCTCAAATTCTAACAAAACTACGTGTTGATCTAGTTAGGGTCTCCCCTGGTCACTTATAGCCTAAGTCGCATATAGCTTACAACCTTACCAGATAAAACATTTTACCTTCATCATGGAGATGAACTCGTAGGGACACTCCTCTCTTGAAACCACAAATCTCAATTGACCTACCTTCAACATATAAACAAATAATCTTTTTTTTTAAACAATCTACCAAAGCACAATGAGATTCTAGCCAGTGCATTTTGATGATTGCATTATACGTCCCCAATGGCATGACATATGCCTTCAAATTAGTTGTATGTGCCTCAAGGTTTACTTGACATTGGTAAACACTAGGTCCTACCACTTATTCTACCCCAGAATTCATTTTGACTTGTTTAAAGTCATCATATTCATATGCTGCCAACCCACATTTTTCTAATGCAACTGGTGAAATATAAATATTTGTACACTGAAATCAATTTTTTTATTAACTTTTACATGGTTTATCATACCTGAGGTTTCTACCACAATGGATTGGTGTTCAACTTGGTGGGTATCAATTGTTACATAGATCTGATGGTGGTTTCCTACTCCCCCCATCGATGTTTTTCCTTTTCTACAGTTATTACCTGTTTGTAACTCAGGATAGTCACATTGGTAATGAGGTCCCCAGCATCCCAACAAGTGATGCATGGTAGACTTTGAACATAATGATGTGGGTCTCTCTAGAAATATCTCATTTCCCTATTACCCCTACCCCTGCTTGTATCTCCTCGCATCTGACCTCAACTTGCATGAGTCCCTAAACCTATCAGTGAATTTGCACTAGAAACCATTGAAACCTCTTATGTTGATGTTCTTGGTACAAGCCTATTTCCATACAGGGTTGGCCTTGAACTTCCTCCCTTGGAGAAGGTCCCACGGAGCTTTCCCACAAACCTTGGTTGTTTTGGAAAAACAATTCTATATCCCCCTTTCAAGTCCAAGTGCTCTTCTACATAGGGAGCACATTCAACATCCTATACAACTGAGCATGGTTTCCACATCTGAACCATTGTGCTAATCTTATGGTTCAATCCATAAACAAAGTGATCTTCCTAGTGCTTATTAATATCCATGTAGGAGACATAATTAACTAATTCCATGAATTTGATCTCATATTCTTCTACCGTGCAATTTCCATGTACCAAATCATGGAAGGCTCCTACTTGTTGTTCTTCATAATATGTTGGAAAGTATTCTTCCTTACTCTTTCCTCAAATAACTCCCAGGAAACTGTTTCATGAGTAAGGTGTAATTGTCGCTCCAAGTTTTCCCACCAATTCAGGGCATTGCTCTTAGTTGAAATATCATTATCATAGCCTTTGAATTAGAAGTATACTATCTTAATGTGAAACATTTTATCATTCCCTCTAACCAAACTTCTACTTGTTCATTGGCATGACCTCCATCAAATTTTGGGAGCTTAATATTGTGGATCTCGCTGGTAATGTCCTCAGTTAGAGATCTTCTATCAAAGACCCTCAATCCCTCGGGATTCCTCACCCCTGATGGAGGTTTCTCTACTTCAACCTCGGTTGTTTGGCACCCTCTTAATGTATCATTAATTGCCTTTAGGAAGCACAAGATGAGGGCCATCTCTAGTGAACTATTCCAAATAACCCATTTTCATCACCATATTTGGCCCTCATATTGTTCTCCTTAAATAAAATTAAAAGACATAAGAGGGTGTCAAACAACTAAGGTGGAAGTAGAGCACCCTCCACCATGGGAGGGAAATCCGGAGGGGTCGAGAGACTCTGATAGAGAACTCCAACTAAGGACATTACTAAGGAGCTCCATAAGCTTAAACTCCCAAAATTTGTTGGAGGTCATGCTAGCAAGCGAGTAGAATACTGGTTGGATGGGATGACAAGATGTTTTGCATTAAGATAATATACTTCCAATCGAAGGCTAAGATAACAATATTTCAACTCATAGATAGTGGCCTGAATTGGTGGGGAAACTTGGAGCAACAACTCAACTGCACTCCTGACACAGTTACTTAGGAGTTATTTCACGGAAGATTCAGGAAGAAGTACCTACTAGCATATTAAGAAGAACAACAAGTAGGATCCTTCCATGCTTTGGTACAGGGAAAACACATGGTAGAAGACTATGAGATTACATTCATAGAATTGGTTAAGTATGTCTCATACAAGGATACTAATCAACGCTAGGAAGATTGCTTCATTTGTGGATTGAACCTTAAGATTAGGGAAATGGTTCATATGTGGAAATCATCCTCAGTTGCAGAGGATGTTGAACATGCTCACTATGTATAGGAGAACTTGGACTTGAAAGGGGGAAATAGATTTGTTTTTCCACAACAACCAATGTTTGTGGGAAAGTCCCCTGGAACCTTCTCCAAGGGAGGAAGTTTAAGGCCACCACCATATGGAAATAGGATCGTACCAAGAACAATGATAGCAGGGGTTTCAATGGGTGTCAATGTAACTTCACTAACCACTTCATCGATTTGTGCAAGTCAAGGTCAGATGTCAGGAGCTACAAGTAGGGGCATGGGTCTCATGGGAAGGAGCTCTTTCCAAAGATCCCCACAACATTGTGTTCATATTTTACCATGCATCACTTGTTGAGAATTTAGGGGACCTCATTTTCAATGTGACTGTCTTGAGTTACAAATTGGTAACAACTACAGAGCAGGAAAAGCATTGATGGGAGGATAATCCAACCACCATCAGATCTATGTAGCGGTTAATAACCACCAAGTTGAACACCAATCTTCCATGGTAGAAACCTCAAGTGTGATAAACCATGTAAAATTTAAAATTTGTTTGATTTTAGTGCTACATATAGTTTCATTTCACCAATTGCATTAGAAAAATGTTCATTGGTAACATGATGACTTTAAACAAGTCGAAATGGATTATGGGGTAAAATAAGTGGTAGGACCTAGTGTTTACTAATGTTGGGTAAACCTCAGGGTGTGTACGACTAAGTTGAAGGCATATGTCACAACACTAGAGATGTGCGATGTAATCATCAGAATGGACTAGCTAGAAGCTCATCGAGCTTTGGTAGACCATTTCAAAAGAAGGTTATTTGTTTAGATGATGAAGGTAGGTCAATTTAGATTTGTGGTATCAATATAGGAGTATTCCTATGATTCATCTCCACAGTGAAGGTAAAATTTTGTCTCCACAAGGTTGTAAATTATATGTGGTTGAGGCTATAAGTGACCAAAAGGGACCCTCCATAGATAGCCACCTAGTTTTGTCAGAATTTGAGGATGCTTCCCCAAGGAATTGCTACGCTTACCCCCTGTGAGGGAGATTGTGTTAGAGAATTATATATTACAGAGCAATGGAACACATAAAATATTGCAGAAATATAAACACAGAAAATGCATAAAACAAGAGAGACACAGATATACGTGGTTCACCCAGTTTGGGCTACGTCCACGGAGAAACAGCCAATCCTTCTTTTTATATTATCTAGCAAACTGAAGAGATACAACCTAGAGCAAATCCATTGTAACTCCCTCTTCACTCTCAATCCCCTCTCTCTTCCTCTCTCAGAATACAAATGTGCATAGATGCAATACAATTCCCTCATATATAGCCAGGGGTTTCCTTCTAGGGCAAAAAACCCTAAATTAAACATAACTTCTACCGTCATATCTCTGCCTAATGAACGGCCCAAATTGACTACAAAATTACAACATTTTACAAGGAAATTTTACATCTATTCTTAGCTTCGGGGGCACTGCCTGCAATCCCCCTGCCAGGGAGGGGCTCCCAAAGGTCGCAGCCGCCCCCCCCCCTAGACCCCCTTGCAGCGAATATTTTACGGGCAGCGTTGTTGCCCCATTACGAACTGTGGTCCAATGCGGCAATATCTTTGAATACAGAAGATAATCAGGCTCCACACCCAACAGATTGATTTCACAATTGACCTAAAACCTAGTGTAGATCCAATATCCAAGACACCCTATAAGATAATGGGTCTAAAACTTTGTGAGTTACAGATGCTATTAAAAGAGCTATTAGATTTGGGATTTATTATACTGGTGCACCAGTAATTTTTGTTAAGAAGAAATATGGTTTGCTAAAAGCGTGCATAGATTATAGGGGCTTGAATCAAGTCACAATAAAGAATAGGTACCCGATACCCATAATAGATGACCTTTTCAACCAAATTAAGGGAGCAACGATTTTCTCGAAAATCAATTTATGATTTGGATACAACTAATTGAGGATTAAGGAAGGTGACATCCCAAAAAATTCCTTTCGGACTTGGTTTGGGAATTATGAGTTTGTAGTAGTGCCATTTGGTTTGACCAGTGCACCCACATTGTTCATGAGTCTCCTAAATGGTGTGTTCCATAAGTAATTGGACCAATTTGTGCAAGTTTGTATGGATGATATTCTCGTGTATTCCAAGAATGAAACGGAGCATGAAGGGAACCTATGGGTTATTTTGACATGCTTATGGGAAAATCAGTTGTATGGAAAGTTTTCAAAATGTTCTTTCTTTCAGAACAAAATTCATTATCTCAAGCACATCATTTTAGGTGAAAGGATTTCAGTTGACTGGGAAAACTTAAAGGCCATAATGGATTGGCTAGTATCAAAAAAATTTAATGAGGTGTGTAGCTTCATGAGGCAAGTAGGCTATTATAGAAGATTTGTGGAAGGATTTTCAAAGATTGCAAAACCCATCACCACATCATAGCAAAAGGGGTTTAGGTATGAATGGACAGATAACTGTGACATTGCATCCACCAAATGATCCAAAAATGGATCTTGGATAAACCTCTAAGTCTAAAATACTTCATGTAAGAGGTAAAAGGTGCCAAATGGCACAAATCCTTTGTAAATCAGAGGAAAATGAAAGTCGCAGGTTGCTCTCTGTTACACAAAAAATTGTCACCATGACTTTCTGTAATCAATATGAGTCTATCACCACTCATACATACCACCTTTGGAAGTCTTAAAGCTCAACTCTGCATATCAAGCTTTGAAAATGAGAGAAAGTCCTTAAAAATCTCTAAAACTCTGGTTTCGCACTTTCTCTTAGCATTACCTGCGGTACCGCACCTATTGGTGATGTCCCATGTGCACCTGACCGCTTTGTATCTGCATTTATGGGTGCGAACCCCTGTAAAAGTTAAAAAGGTGCAAGCTTATTCTTAAAAACTAACTTTGAGTCAATTTTGGAAGCTTCTAGAGGGAATCTTGCACTAGCAAGTTCGTTCCTTGAGGGTGCATGCATCCCATTCCTTAAGGATATAACCCCTTGATGTGAGGAGGTTATCCCCTTGAAGGAGGACTCTATCCCTTCAATGGTGGACCTGTAACCTCCTTCCCTTGCACTATAAAATGAAGCTTTGGGCTGGTTACTTAGGAGGTTGAAAGCTAAATATTTTTGAGGGTATATGCTGCTGGAACTTAGTCTTCCTAATTGAGCTTTTGAGAGGAAAGATCACATACCTTTTGATCTCATTTGGGAGAGAGTAAGGCTTGTCAAAGTAGAGGAAATTCCTGCCTGGACCCTGGGAAGAGCTTGTACAGCATCAAGGCACCAAGGTTGTAAAGTTCTTCTTTCTCAAATTTATAATATCAAGTTTATTTTTCTCAATAAGTTGTGTTTAATGGTTTATTTCATAGACTCCTTGATCACTATGATGAACATGATTTATTATATTAGCTATGCAAGTGTTCTTTGATGTGTGCTTGTTTGTGTTTGCAGATTATTAAAAGAAAACTCTTTGAAGCTGTTGGAGCAAGGCTGCCACAAACTAGCGTTGGACTTAAGGTAGGGTCTAAAACACCTCTTAGTTTTTATTAATGAATCTTAATTTGTTTAGGGAAAAGTAGATTTGTTTGTCTTGTTTGTTACTAGATATCAATTGATACTATGGAGATCGATCTTGTCCGCAAGAACGATTTATCCGCTTAACAAATTGGTGACTCCGTTGGGGACGAGATTTGATTGTTTAATTTTCCTTTATCTTTGATTCGATAAACTTGATTTTTTGTTTCTAGTTTTTTACTTGATGTGTGTGGGATTGGGTACTTTGTTAGTCCTGGATTGATTTTTTCTTTTTTAGAAAATTTTACAAGGACCGCAGGTTCTGCTTGAGTTACAGTGCGGACCTGTCCGCACTATTACTTTACTGCACAGAGTGGTATCGCACCTGGTTTCACTAGGGGCCTGCGGACCCTGTCAAAATTTTTGAAAATCATGAAATCTTTTCGTCCAGTTTAGCTTAGGTTCTTTTTGTTACTTTTATCCTCAGCCCAGATCTGCATATATCCTGTAAAAAGTCTCTCACAAGTAAGTTCCATTGGTGTTGTGTTTTGGATGAATTTCTAGAAGTTTTTGCATGCTTGGTTTGGTCTTCACTCAGTCTTTGTAGTGACTTGAAGCTTAGAAGCCTAAGAGACCTTAGATCACCCTAGAATATTTTGTCTTCTTGATAAGTCTGGCTGGTTTATGATATATTCCTTTGGTGAGAAATCGATTTTGTTTCTCTTTGAAAAACTTTGAACGAATTTGGTCATAAGTTGTGAATTTCATTTTTTTTAATTAAAAACATAGATGGGTGTTTTTGATTGATTTGTTTCTTCTAAATAAATTAATCCTTAGTTTGCTGAATAACTAAGTAAAAACATCCTCAAAAACATTTGAAGCTTTTATTTCAATTAATTTTTAGAAATTCGATCTCAAGATTAGATTTTTAATAGTTTTGAGTGTGTTTTCTAGAAATTCTAGTTTCTCTTTTGAAAAATGTTGTTTTTAGTTTTGAGTTTTGAAACGAAAAGGGATTTATTTCGTGAGCATAATTAGTAGCTTCGCTTGAGTGTATTGAAAAAGACAAAAATGTTTTTTCTTCATTTTTATGTTGAAGGAAAGTTTTGTTTTTAAAAGAAATTGCATTCTCAACTCTTCCTTTAGCTATAGATTCATTGAAAAGGAAAAGAATTGATCATCTTAGGTGCATTTTTTAGCGTTTTGGAGTCGAGTCTTCACACCACAAAGTTTCAGCTCCATACCTTTTGACTTAAGAAACAACCAATAAAATTAATGCTTAATTAAAATTCATCTAACAATATTTTTATTTCTAGGGCTCTTATTCACCAACATAGCTCAGGCTAGTATCTTGGAGTAGGGAGTAATTAACTCTCCAAGATAGTTAAAACAAACAAGTAGTTGATCTCACGGTAGGAAAAAATCCAATTGTTTCATCTATGCTTTGGGAAAGCTCCTATTAAAGGAGAAGCATGAGATCATATCTGAACCAGTGAGGTAATCAATCCTTCCTCATTGGGAACGATAGCAGATATTCACGTAGTAAAAACGGTAAACCTCTGATTGACCATTGTCGAGGAGCCTGGGGTCACTTGTTGGTAAACCTTGGATTATGTCAAGAAGCCTTCAAGGGGATTGAGCTTGTTACTTTGCCCTTACGTGCATATCAGATCGTAGACTGTTCCCCTAGGTATATTTGTCTATGTTGGTAACCTTAGTGGCCATAATCTTTAGGATTCTTTCTTAAGGTGACGGTGGAGGGAAGATCCCACTGTACCTAGAGCAGACATCGACTAGACTCACTTAGACTCTCTAGGGGGTTATCTTCACTCGAGACGGTTTTGTGGAGAAACTTGTGCTAATCTGTTTCATTAAGCAGATTGTCGGGGTAACTGTTCCAACCGCCATTCTGTATTGAATTCTGCGAGGTTGGATTTCATCACCAACTAGTGTTTTCGGTACAGAAAAATATTGTTTGTGTGTGGTTTGAACTCTTAGATTATTAGGTGTGTGATTCAATTGTTTGGTTCTTTAGAGACTTTAGGTGATTTTCTTGAGATTTTCTTTGTTTTCGTGTGAAGTAATTAATTAATTCATTGTGGCTGAATTACTGAGAGAATCTCGTAGACTTCAGGGGCAGCCTCCCGAATATACACCAAGTCAGCTTGAAGGGATAAGAGCTCTTGTCACACCTAGTGAAAGTAGAGTTGGGTCACTAGAGGCCGGAGAATCATCTTTGGTTATTCACCCTGATTATCAAGTTCCAGCAACAGAGTATATTTCTGAACCACTTTCAGTTTCCGAGCTTACTGGTAGTTTTTCACCTACTAGTGAATTGGTTGAGGAACCTAAAATTTCTGAACCTGAAACTAAACCTGCTGCTACTCCATGCTCAGGATTTGCTTCTCCAGTTTCTAGTGGTCCTAGTTCACCCAGGGTAGGCAGTGTCATTACCCAGAATCTTTGTCTGGACTCATTTCTATTGAAGAACTTGTTACTCTGGACGAGGATATAACTCCCCTTGAAAATCAACCGACTATAGAACTTAGGGAGCATGAATCTATTTTTACAGTCCTTTTCGAAATGACGCTTGGTATGTATCTTTGACAAACTTTTTAGAAAATTTGGGTCTCATTGCTTTGCCACCTCGTATTCCTTTTCATCCAACGCCAAGAGGTTACTATCCTCCTTCGAATATGTCAAACCAGTCATCCATGTTTTCCCAAAATCCAGAAACTTTTTTATATGGCGGTCCTTCTATTCCGTCTGGGTATCAGTCTGTTTCTGGTACTTTTTCAGGAGCATCTCCTCAACCCATCGAACATGGGGCATCAACTAGTTATAACGGAACTCCACCATTGAGTGTAGAAGAAATTCTTATGATGTCTGGTGCTATTCCAAATCTGCAACCTCAAGGTAGTTAGATTATGCCTGGGGGGCAGTCTCAAGGTAGTCAAATTCTGCCTGGGGGGCAACCTCAAGGCAGTCAAATACCGCCTAGGGGGAAACCTCAAGGCAGTCAAATTCTGCCTAGGGGGCAACCTCAAGTTTAGTACATACCTCAGGGATAGTACATGCCTCAAGGTCAACCCCAGACTCAATATATGCCTCAAGGTCAACCTTAGACTCAGTATATGCCTCAAGGTCAACCCCAGTATCAATATATACCTCAAGGTCAACCCCAGGTTCAGTACGTGCCTCAAGGTTATCAACCTCAAGGTTAGTACCAATCTCAAGGTTTCCAACCACCTTCTGGTCAACCATTTGTTCAACGAAATGGAAATGTACCTTTCAATTATCAGTCCTACACTCAACCTGGTTATGGTCCTCAATATGCTCAACCTATTATGGGCCCTTACCCTAGAATGAATATGGTGTGGGATCCATCTCAAACTCAACAGATTTTGCAACCCAATGTGCAGTTGTCATCTCAACTTGGACAACCTATAGTTTCTGGTTCAACCCAGCAACCCGTCCAGCCTACTATTCAAACTTCTACACCTGGTGTAGCTAATCAGTCTGGGCCTAGTTCACCTTGAACTCCGCCTCAATCGACTGCTGCAGCTTCTGTTCAATCTACCCCACCTACTTCTGGAGTATCGACAGCTTCGGTTTCTACTATTCCTGTATCAACTCCTCAGACCTCTTTACCCCAGTCTGGACCTACAATCCAGACTTCGGTTCAGATGCCTGTAGGGCAACCTAGTCCAAGTACGGTTGTCACAAGTCAACCTCAATTTACTTATCAACCATACTAGGGACAGTATCAATATGGTCCTATTGTGCAAAGCCCAATTTATCAGTATCAACCGTACCCTGGGTATACATATCAACAACCGCAACCTCAACAACCCCAGTTTGGTCTGGTTAATCCTGGTTTTCCAGAAGGATATAATATTCCAAATGCAAATCCAATTCCAGGTTATCCTGGGTATCCTCCTCCTGGAGTTGGTCTTATGTCCCAAGGTTTTTGAAACCCTAACTGTCAGTTACCGTTCATTGCAACTTTGGTTTTACCTGACTTGTCGCACCTTACGAATGATCCAATTTATTATCTTCCGCACTGGCCGCCAATGCCTAATAAGTTGCCCAGTGATATTCTCAAGTTTGAGGGTAAACCTCGGGAGGATCCATCTAACCATGTGATGACTTATCACCTCTGATGTGCATCAAATTCCATTATAGATGATTCAATTCGCTTAAGACTTTTTCAACGCACTCTAATTGGTCTTGCGACTAAGTGGTACATTGAGTTGCCACGAAGCTCTTTTTATAATTTTAGTCAGTTATTTACTTCATTCTTAACTCATTTTCAGTTGCCTATCAGATATGAAAATGGCACGGAATTATTAACTTCATTAAAGCAGTCAACATCTACATATATTTCAGACCATATTCATGAATGGCGACGTCGACAACGTTTAGTGAAAGTTTATATCCCAGATCAAATTTTGGCAGAATGGTTTGTTAAATCCTTATTACCAAAAATCACTGAGGATGTAGCTAAGGCTGGATTAGTTACTGAGGAGCAAGTAATTTCTCAGACTCAGTACCTTGACCTCGTTTATACGCAGTCAGGTACTTTACACGAAAAATCCCCGATCTTCCCAAACAAAATCAAATAACATCAACTCCTTCAGGGTCTCATGTCGCTGATGGTATGATTGGTACAATTAATACCAAAAGTAATGAGAAATATGCAAAGAATTCTTCTCCTATTATAACTCTACCAGATTCCCCAACAGGAGAAGCTTCCGCTGAAGTTCCTGCCGATATTCATGTCGTAGAATCTTCTACGGCCAAATCCAAATCCGGCGGTAAAAAGAAAGGGAAGAAGAAAAAAAAACAAAACGCAAAAGAGAAACCAAAAAAAACCGAATCTACTGACGAGAAACGTAAACCTCGCTATCCTTGTCTCATATGTGATGAGGAGCACTTTACAAGAGATTGTCCACATCGAGCTGAGGTTTCAAAAATTGTCAAAGGTTCTCAAACGCCTGTTGTCTTGAAGGATCCTTTTCCCACTCAAGATAGTAAAATGATAGGTTCTTCCTCAAATGCCTCAGAAGAACCAATTATGATGATGTCCCATGTCAGGTTTGCGACGCGATCGCAAGATTATGGAAGCAAGAATCCTGTTGGTGGTAAGGAACCGGAATCTTCTAGTTCAAACCCATCAACTTCAACTCTTCCTGGTTCTGATCCGCTACAGATCGAGAAACCTAATCCAGACTTAGTAATCAAACCGCCTACTAAAGGTAGACTTTGAAAGTCAGCTTTCAATCCACATGCGAGCGCTGCTCAAAACTATAACATTGTTGAATATTTAGTTATATCAACTTCAGCAATGTCAGCTTTGGAGGTGCTGCAATCATGTCCAGCACAGCGTAAATTGCTTTTGTCTGCTATAGGAACTGTTGATGTTCAGGATTCCAATCCTGTAATCTTCGATTTAGAAATTACTACACCTCGCTTACCTCATCAAATGGCTTTCCATATCCTAGTGTTAGTCAAAAACAGGCCTTGCTTTCGGACTGTGATTGATGAGGGGGCTTCAACGTGTATTATGTCGATTTCGTGTTGGAAATCGCTTGGTTCTCTGAAACTTAACCAATCCTAGACAATTTTTAAGGCTTTTGACGGTCGAGGATTTCATACTTATGGCATTCTACAGGATTTACCTATAGGGGTAGAAGGCAAAACTATTAATCTAGATGTGGAGGTGGTTGATGCCCCTCTAGATTACAACCTTCTTTTGGGTCGCATTTGGTCTTACACGATGACTGTTTTTGTTTCATCGGTCTTTCGGCTCATTAAGTTCCCTCATAATGGAAAGATCGTTACAATAGATCAATTGAATTTCTTTTCATCCGACCCAGCCTCTTCTGAGAGTATTCAACATGTTGATAAAAAAGCTATCCCTTATAAGGATGTTGGGGTGGGATTAATTAAAGATTCTGGTTTACTAGGAACTTTTTCTTTTCCTCCTCCTAACGTATCACCTTTGTTTGCAACGATTCACATGATTTCATCGGACACTATTGTTCTTGATGATCCTTGGATCGTTCCTTCCAAATCCGAGGTGGACTCATTTGGTGATGCCATACCTTTAAGTCCCTTTGAAGTTGCATATCAGGTGGTACAATCATTTTCCGACTCTAGTTCAACCGAAATTGATCCAATGAATGTGGTCCATGGGGAGTCACTTTCAATCTCAACCTCAAATTCAACAACTTTTTCTAAACCTGTTCATACTGATCAGTAGATTCGTGAACTTTTATCTATTGATGATTTACCATGGGAAGATCTTCATCATCGATCTTCATTTTTACCTGAGTTTGATCATTTTGAAAATGACTTCTCATCTATTTTTACTACTGATTATGTCAAGGAACCACAGAATCCATTGCAACATCCTGATTCTGAGTTGAATTAAGGAAACATTTCTCGAACGATTCCTATTGACATTTCAATGAAACCCAGAATTATTGAAAACATTCATATAAGTGCTTCTTGTACAAACGAGGAAATCCAAACTTATAAAGCCCTATTTCAAGAATTTCGCGACGTGTTTGCCTGGTCATATGAAGAAATGCCAGGAATAGATCCATCAATTGTTGTCCATGAAATAAAAACTTACCCGGATGCTAAACCCGTTCGGCAACGTTTGCATCAGATACATCCAAGAAAAGTTGCTGCTATTAAAGCTGAAGTTGAGAAATTACTTCGAGTAGGTTTCATATATCTGATTCCTTTAACGGATTGGGTATCGAATATTTTTCCTGCTAACAAAAAGCAAGGAACGATAAGAATATGTATTGACTATAGGGATATTAATCGAGCCTGTCCAAAAGATAATTATCCAACTCCCTATATCGATCAAATAATTGATGATTGTGCCGGCAATGAAATGTTTTCCTTTATGGATGGATTTTCCTGTTACAATCAAATTAACATACTCCCTGTTGATCAACCAAAAACGGCTTTCATTTGTCCATGGGGGACCTTTGCTTATTGCAAATTACCTTTTGGGTTGAAGAACGTCATAGAAACTTTTCAAAGGGCTATGTCTTACGCATTTCACGACATCAAGCACATTGTGCAGCGTTATCTCAATGATTTACCTGCTCATTCATTACGTAGAGCCAGTCATCTCACTCATTTACGAGCCATTTTTATGAGAAGTAGGCATTATCGAATTAGGTTGAATCCACACAAATGTGTTTTCTATATAGAAACGGGTCATTTGTTGGGATTTGTTTTTGCAAAAGCCGGCATTCATGTCGATCCCTCGAAGGTTGAAGCCATTGTTAAATTACCTCTGCCTTCGACTCTTCGCCAACTCCAAAGTTTGCAAGGGAAAGCAAACTTTTTACGTCGATTCATTCCTAACTATGCCGAGATAACCAAAGGTTTTACTAGGTTGTTGAAACAGAACACTCCATTCTTTTGGGATGAGATAGCTCAGAAATATTTTGATGCACTTAAACACACATTGACCCATGCACCGTTATTGCATCCTCCCAACTACAACCAGGATTACTTTTTGTACCCCGCCGCTTCTCATTCCACCATTGGAATGGTTTTGGTTCAGGAAGATGAATTCAATGCTGAACATGTGATTTACTATCTTAGTCGAACTTTGAATCCGACTGAGCTAAAGTATTCGCATGTGGAAAAATTGGCTTTGGCAGTTGTTCAAGTTGTCCAGCGATTTCGTCACTACATTCTACTACGCAAAACCACAATACTTTCTAATTGTAACCCTATGACGTATATTTTGAATAAACAATTGCTAGGGGGAAAGTATTCCAAATGGATAGTTATCCTGCAATAATTTGACCTAGAGTTTGAAAAATCCAAGTCAATGAAGTCTTTGGTTTTCACGGAATTAATGTGTGATTTCCCGCGTACTGATACCGAAACTGTGGTAGAAGAATCCCTTGTGGATAAATCTTTGTTTCTTATTAGTACTCTTGATCCATGGTATGGGGATATAATTGTCTATCTCCAAACCCAATCTTTTCAGCCTGAAATTTCACGTTCTCAACGAAGGAAAATATGTTTCCAATCCCAACAGTACAAAATTATTGGAGATACGCTCTATCGTCGTGGAGTGGATTCTATTTTCCATCGTTGTTTAACTCATGAGGAAGCTGAAAAGGTTCTGAATGAATATCACTCTGGAGCGTGTGGCGGTCATATGTCTGGGTATGCCACAGCCAAAAAGATATTTCGCGCTGGTTATTTTTGGCCATCTTTATTTAAATATTGTATCAATGAAGTCCAGAAATGCCACAATTGCCAAATTTTTGATCGAAAGATGTGTGCTCCACCTTCTCCTCTCCACCCTATAATTTTCGTTGGTCCTTTCGCAAAGTGGGGTATCGATTTTATTACATGTAACCCTCACTCGACTGGGGGGCATGCATATATCATCCTTGCAGTAGATTATTTTACCAAGTGGGCCAAGGCGATGCCTACATTTTCGGCAAATGGCAAAACTGCTTCTATTTTCGTTTTCAATCATATAATTGCTAGGTTCGGGGTTCCTCAAGCGATTATCACTGATCATGGGAGCCATTTCCGAAAAATCATGACGACTGAGCTAGCAGATCAACTTGGCCTACGTCACAATATCTCTACTCCATATTACCCACAGGCCAATAGCCTAGTCGAGGTAATCAACAAAGTTCTAGTCACCATGATATGACGAATCATTGGTATTCATCGGTCAAATTGGCATAACATGTTATTTTTAGCACTTTGGGCGTACCGAACCTCAGTCAAAACATCAACAGGTTTCACTCCTTTTCAGCTTGTTTACGGGTTGTAAGCCGTGTTACCCATTGAATGCGAAATTCCGTCATTGCAAATAGCCATAGAATTACTTCCAACCACTTCCGAAGAGGAAAAACGTTTGTTGTACTTATCTCAATTGAATCGATGTGATGCTGCATTAGAAATCAAGACTCACGCAAAAAGGATAAAAGCTCAGTATGATCAAAATGTTACACCTCGTAATTTTTCGAAAGGGGACCTAGTTTTATTATACGATCAAGCTAACGATAAGATAGGGGCTAGGAAATTAGTACCCATGTGGCATGGTCCTTTTGTTGTTAAGTAAAAGCTGGCCAAAGGGGCCTATGAATTAGTAGATTTTGACAGTGTCTCTTTAGGTAAACCCAAAAATTGGCTTTATCTGAAAATATATTATGCTTAAAGTTTCGTGTGGAGACTCTGGTTAGAATAGTTTTCTTTCTAGTTGGTGTGCTTTAGATCAAAAAGTGTGCCTAGTTTAGAGTGTGTTTTGTCATTATTCCTGTTTATCTTGGTTTTACTCTTGATATTGCAGATGTCGGCGTCTTCTCAAACATACATTGGTTTGGCTGATGGTGCTTGTCGTAGTACATGGAATATTTCTTCAGCAACTTGGGTTATCTATTCACCCTCTGACAAGTTAGTCTCTATGCATGAGGTAAGCCTTGGTCAAACAACAAATAACATTACATAGTATAGTGCAGTGATTGAGTTATTATCTGAATCCATTTCATTTGGGATTCAGAGTTTGATTGTAAGGTTAGATTCTGAACTCGTTGTATTACAGCCCAATAGGGTTTATGCCATTAGAAATCCAGTATTATTAAGATTATTTTTGAGAGTTCGTCTCTTGGAACGTGAATTTGACTACATTGAATATCAACATATTCCAAGATATTTAAACACATTAGAAGATGCAGCTGCTTCTCAAATGTTAAATAGACATTTGCAATAATCAAGATAGTAAATTTAAAAACATTCCATAAACATGTTATACAAGATAATCAGTAATAGTGATATATCATAGCATAGAAGTGTGTCAAAATATACATCGTCTTTGATCATAGGTTGAAAAACACCTTATGATCGACAAAAATGATAGAACAAAAATATATAAATGTCATATGAAGTCTACAAAGGCGATCATCCTATCCCTGATGATGATCAAGATAAGAAACCACTGCTCGGGCTACCCTACAAAGGAACCTCCTAAAAGGTCCTGGGACCCCAATCACATAGCACTGAAGCCTAAGAGGAATATCATCTATGCTAGTCTCTGGAATATCTACTATTAAGCGCTCTAGATGACTCTCGAATTCGGCCAAGTTCTCTGCTGATTGGTCCTATGGGGCTGGTGCTGTAGCAGTCGGGTGTCTTCTCTCGTAGGGTAGGAGAGCGACTGGTTGCCATGGACCCACATCTGCATTTAAAACTTTTTACTATCAGTTTTTGGATGAATTAAAAACAAAACAAAAAATATATATAATTTAGAAAAATGTTGAAAACAATTTTACCTGTATCATCCCATTGCTCTCCTGGTGGAAGAGCCATGTCTGGATCACCACGATAATCCATCCCAGCATATGGAAAGTCCTGTATCATGAAAATTTGGTTTCCCAACCAACAAAAATACTCAGGTGGGAATCAAACAACCTCAGTGCCCTCCTCAAGATGACGGGCCATGACTGCAACCCAGCACATAATCCTAGGATCTTGGGGAAGTTCAGACTCAATGGTAAGTTGTTGTGGAACCAGCATAGGTACCCTCTCTAGGGCAAAGCTCACAACTAAGTAACCATATCCAAAGTTCTTTAGTTGTCCATTCTTTGCCCTAGTCAGTTGGACTTTCACATTGGCCAACACAGCATCACACCAATTGAAGATGGCGCCTCGGAAGCAGTCTACTACCATGCGAATTTGGGAACCGGTAGCTAGATGCAATGTTGCGCTCCCGCATAGTCTGGTAACAGTAAATGCGATCATTTTAAGTTCAGGATGGGTGATGGTCTTAAAATCCATCCGTTTGTTTGCAGTTTGGACATTGCAAAACTCTAGTCGAAACTAGCAACAGACTGGCCACATGGTCTAGACTCGAATAGAGATAATCCTTCACCTCTCTTCGGAAAACCAGTCAGAAAATAAATGTCCTCTGGCTCGATTTCGAGCCAGTGGCCACCAATAATGAAGCACTGGTCCTGCATGCTCCACCTGTCTACTAGCCATTGTAGAAAGTCTACCTGTGCCCTCATGCCGGGTATGGCCCAAAATTTCAATAATCTGCATGCTCTTAAAGCCTGTATTGAAGATGGATGGAGTAATGCGGCTTGATCCATATCTTCGTGTTCTCTTTCCAGCCAAAAAAGCATCTTATGTATCTGCATTGCAAAATAGGCGTTTTAGAATATTGTAATTTCAAAACATTTGGGCGGAAATGAGAAAATATAGGGTTTCAAAACACGTTTCGCGGGGTCTGCACCGTCGGGTTAGGGACAGTGCGTAGGTTCGCACTCGTCCTTAAGGGCAGGTGCGGGACCCCGACTTCCAGTGGTCAGATTTTCCACAATCTTCACAGGAAGTTTTCTTACCAAAAGCTCTTACGTTTTACTCCAAAGTCAAATGGTGAAAATGAATTTGCAAAAGCCATTTTTATAAGATTTTTTGAATAAACGAGTTTTTAATTTGTTTATTTTTCACTTTAAAAAGGTCATTTTTTATGCATTTTTATCAATTTTAAATAGATATGAGTAATGTTTGCAATTTTTGTGCAGAATATTGGGTTTTCGGGGAGAATTGATCATTTTCAACAAAAAACATAGGAGTCCTCTTTAAGCTCTTTTCTGACTCGTAAAATATGAAAAGATTGCCGAGTTTTTCTTTTTAGACTCGTTAAAATGGAATTAAAAGGACGGTCCATTTACAGCTCTTTTCTGATCGTATAAACATGAAAAGATTGCCGGACTTTTGTCATTTCAAGTTCGATATTGGTAATAAAACGACGTTTTTTCAATTGCTTTTTTACGTTTTCAGATTGGACGCACTAATTATGAAAAGTACTCCTTGATCGTAATGATCAAGCGGTATTGTCAAGTATTATTTTATACTTTTTCGAGCTTGGGAGACACAAATTTACGAAAAAGGACAACCATGGAGTTTTCTTAATTTTTTCTTTTGACTCCCTAAAATTGAAAACACTGAGTTTCTCTTATACTGGACTCGTTAAAATTTAATAGTAAAGGACCTGTTCAATTTCAAACAGGAATGGACCACTCCTTCTTAGGGTTCGAATCTTAAACTAAGTTGGACTCGTCCGAAGGATGAGCTTATAACCAAGCAAATGTTATCCTCCTCAAGCTTGTCAAAAATAAAGAGGTACTTGCCAGAAATGGTGGGGGAAAGAGAGAAAAATGAACATGATTGTTATACATTGTCTTTTGAAAAGCAGTTAACCACTCTTGAACACGACACTTTTTCGTTCACCTGGGTTGGGAAATCCTTTTCCTAACAGTTGATCAAACCATATTGAAAGTCTTCAGCCGATTTCTGGGTATTAGCTTTAGGTCAATCGTCACCAAACCATCTGCAGTGTCGTTATGTGTTCAAGAGGTCAGTTTAAATAAACCATTCATTTGCAAAATATTTGTCATCCATTTTGACCATCCCTGAGTTAGTCCTTGTCAAATATTTTTCTTCAAAACTTGATCTATGATTTCGTGTTGTGGGCTTTCCTACGACGGATCGCTTTCTATCGACTCCAACCCATTATCTAGAAAGATGATCTAGAAATTGTCAATACCTTGGAATCTGCATGCCTCAATGGAAAGTTTCTCGCCTTTGACGACAGGTTGCATCATTGACCTTCGATCAAAGGATTATGTGACGTGTTCGACATCAAATCATTTATTCACATTTCGTGGATTGTACTGAGTACTTTGAGGGCCATTGACATTACTAGTGGTTTCTCTCACACTTGTTAACAGTTTACATCATTGACTGGTAATCAAGTGGTTTCTACCATGTTCGACTTC
>APFE030260430.1:80528-102312 GCA_000404065.3 Pinus taeda | reverse complement strand
AAAGAGAAATAGGTTGGGCTCAAAGAAGGCAGAGAACTTAGTGTACATTCATAGCACACTTTGTCTCATATCTCAAAAAGATCTTGGTTACAAGGAGGGTCCTTTCAAGAGATGGGACCAATACACAAATGATGTTATGTGTGTGGGCGGGGAGATACAACCAGATGGCCTTATTGAGCTACCTCTAGTTGCTATGGATGAAAAAGACCCTCAAGATGACACTGATTCCTACTTTGAGAGCATGCTAATTGAAGATCTGAGTGATGTTGATGACATGGCTTGAGGAAGCCATTGTTCACTATTAGCTATTTTTATTTTAGTATTTTAAAATTTCCTAGTTTTTGTTTGGAGATGCCTTAAGGCAAATTTTGAATGTAGAATGACAATGGAAATATATCATGATTCTTATTAATATGTAAACTCCAATTTGCACTTGATATAACACTAGAAATTTTGAAATTTCATTGTGAATGTTGAATGTTCAATGATGTGCATGTTCAAATATTTAAAGTTTAAATCATAAGTATTTTAGTTTTCTTGTTTAAAGTTGAAAAATATACAAATTCACTTATATTATAATTTATAAAATAATATATATATATATATATATATATATACCCCCGACGAACCCACGCACCCTGTTTCAGAAAATGACGTCCCCGTCCCCGTCCCCGTACCCGTCCCCGAACCCACGTTTCCTGGCAACATAGGATATTAAACTTCATAACCTCAACATGAGGCTGCCACTGCCAATGGGAACCCCTCATGTCAATCCTCCTTAATTGCAGAGAGCAACGAAGCCAACATAAATCTAATATTAAGACCATAGAATATATTGCTGTCACATTTATAGGAGTCAAACAAAATCTCCATGATTCCAATGAACGAAACATGTTCTAATAATAAATTACAATGAAACTGCCAGATGTAGAAGGAAAATGCCAAACACCATGGAGATTGTGTCCACAATTATCCTCATTAATCACCTATACTGCACTTGAAAAAAGTTCAAAAAAGAAATAGAGGTGCTTCTTTTCTAAGAGCTTCACTGGTGATGAAGATGCCTGCAAATGATTTCATCTACAGTAGTGTCTAAAAATAACCTAATATCAAGCCGAATGTTCTTCTAAAACAGACCACGGTTCCATCTTTCTTGACCTAATTCCAAATGATTAGATGGTCGAACATATGACTGCTCGAAGTATAACAGAAAGAATCAAAGCAAATGTTGATGAGCTACAGTTTTGTTGATTTTATATAATCATTGAGCAGGCAGGATTTCTTATAAACAAATCCACCTTGTATAATATATATTTCTAGCTTTGGTAAAATGGAATCTAATGGGTTGATTTCCCTCTAAAATCGCTGAAGAATGTCTAAAAATTTGTGTCTCCAATCTAAGTTACCATTAAAGTTGAGGAATAGAGAACTACAGTAATAGGACAGACAAGATAGGCTTCTTAACTTTGGATTTACAATATATATTGTAACCTGATCCCTTGGGAATATGCCATGACCTTCAGAAGGCCTCCTACTTAGTTCAAAGTCAAACTCTGGCTCGCAGCTTCAACATTAAGGAGATAATTGAGCAGCTTTGAGCAGTTCAAATGTTAGATCCTCTTCCTCAATTCTCCTTCATTACGTTCACAAACAGTCAGTTTTTTGGAAGCCATGCACTTTCTTCATTATAAATTGCATACTGGGTATAGAACGTTTCATCCTATAGTTTATTGAAGGCCTCCAGTCATTTGCAGTTCATAAGGAGTGCATTATACACAATATTGTTAATGTGACTTACACCAAGCCATACACAAAGAACTTTGAAGCAGATGGGGATGTGGAAGATGCATCTACACTACATAGAGTGTATGGTCCTGATCTAAGAGACTAAGATGCCATACATAGTAAGCTCCTAAATTACAATCAAAGTAAAAGGTACCTTTGGTCTGCCTTGGCTATTCAAAGTAGAACCAAGGGGGCAACTAACCATGCAATTTCCAAGTTTTTATGTCATTATTCATTATTCTAGACAGCGAAAAATTCTAGTCGAAGTTTCAAACTCATTCTCTAACTTTGTCTTAGCATCATATCGCAGCTTATTGGTGGACACAATTTGGCAACCAAAGCCTTGATATGCAAAGTTTTGCAATTCAGATCTTGAACCAACCATGTAGCTCTTCTGGGTGTCAATGCAATTGAAGTAACTTTGAAGTTTGAATGCATGCACAAAAAGAAGAGGAACCATATGGAACAACAACACTTGAATAAGTTAGTCTTCATGTAGTACAACCTTTAGTTGTTGTGGAACCAATTGTTGAACAAAAACCCTAATGTAGATCCCATTTTCTTTGAGGAGATTAAACCCTCCTTGACATGGATCATAGAGTCCGGGAGCAGTGTTTCCAAATAATGACTTCAATTGTATGGCTTTGGAGCCACTTTCACCACTAGAGGTTATTAACATTAGTGTTGCACTTGGAGGATCAAGTTGAGAGGTCAACGATACCCGTGCATAGGATGTTGATGAGAATCCCAATCTTGGGAATGAGTGTGAGGATACATTGTGATTCTTTTGTACTATGTATTATGGTTATTTTGGTTATTTTTGGACTCTATAGGACATTAAAGCCTCAATGTTTATGTATCTTCTTTCAAACTTCGAATATGTATTGCAAGACATATATCAAGGCATATCTCTTCATGACAATTTGCTATTTTCTCCCTTACATGGTATCTGCATGAGCAAACTTTCCTATTTGATGCCTATTTATTCAGATTTACATTGTCGTACATGAATATAAATTTGTTATTAAAGCTTTAATATTTAAAGTATTTTTTATTCAAACAGGTTTCAAACCTTCTATTTTTTATTGGTTATGGTTCATAATCTTGGGAATTTCCATTCCAATTTGGATAATCTTGATACAAACTAAATATACATATGTTTGTTTATTGTCTCTCACCCTATTGTCATGCATCCATTTACTTGCGCAGTTTCTCTATCTAGTTTCGCAGATCATTTTGACTATACAAGTTTCTTCACTACATACTTGATACTACATATAGTGTTCATCGTGATAGCCTCAATATGCTCTCTCGTAGCATGAAAAAGTTATCCATGTTGTAGAGCACAGTGCCAAGTCAAACCAGCAACAAGCCTCTCATAGACTTACCAAATTCTACGCAGCCTCAATCCCTCCTAGCAAAATGATCATTGCTATCAAAGTGCAGACGTCTAACCTCTAAGCCCATCTTTAAAAGAACTACTTTCAAATTGAGGAAATTTGCAAACATGCAAAAATTGAATCCATATCTAGACAAAGTATAAGTACTAGAAACACAAGTTCAATCCAACTCCAACAAACCTTTTGATAGGCTCAATACAACCTAAAATGGAAAGTAACACTAACTCCATCGACTTTGCCAACCTATACAAGCATTGTATAGTCAATGATTGATGAGACGCTAATAATGAAATCTTAACACAATTTGCAAATCTATTCATCAAAATGAACCCCCAAATTGTGTCTGTTGCCACACAATCTAGCAGGGCCCTTGAAGCATAATAACTATGGTTGAAGCAAGAAAACTGATAGCTTGAAAACTTGAAATGTAAAAACACACAAAGGTATTTAATAATAATAATTTATTATATATAAAATTGTACAAGTGATGAATGTTTACAATGAGGAACCGCATTTATATACCTAAGCAGGTGTCCTTTTGTGAATGGGCATGTCTTTTAGACATGCCTTTTCACTTAACTTGATGGCTATTTAACCTAATTAATATTTGAGTATTTTATATTTACATTAATTTTATTTATGTCACTTGTTATGAATTATATTCATAACATAACCCTTCCCTTCGGAAGCTTTGTCCTCAAAGCTTTAATGTTGTCAATTTTCTTCACTTAGTGTCTGTCGTCTTGATGTATACAATCTGGTCATCTTTTCGTCATGTAGCTCATCAGTAATATTCCCTAGACTTTATATTTTTTAATTTTTTTCATGGTTTTTTTTATAATAATATTGCTTTTATTTTTTCATATTTTTAATATAAAAATTTAATAATAATTTTTTTTTTAATAATATATATATATATTATATATATATATATATTGATTTTTTTTTAAGTTTAATGTTTATATAATTAGAAGTTATATAGTTCAACAGAGTTATCAATCAAATTGTATATAGTCCCAAGGGTTTGACGTTTGACCAGGGGGGACACGTTGGTTGACCGCGACCCAGAAAAAACATTGTTAATGCATAAATGGTGTTGTTCCGGGTTAAGAAACTCGCAGCTCAATGGATAGACAGCGTAACCAGAGAAGAGGAGAGTGGGCGATAAGCAAAGAACCGAACCGGGGACAAGCGATGTTGTGGATAGTGGAAGTAAGAACAATGGCAGAGCAAGAGTTATCAAAATGCAGAGCAACTGTCTTTCCCGCAAGCTCCCTTATCGGAACCTTTCTTCCAACTTCATGGCCAAGGACATAATCCCGTTCATTAGACACCAAACTCTATAGTCTGTGCAGCATTCAATTCCTCAAACCTCTCTGCAGTAAATGGATATCCCTCGGCACAATATCTTTTAATAATCTCCACACCGTCAGGGTTAGCAACTCTGTTGTCTTTGTCCAGAACAGTAAAGCACAGTTCCTCAAAGCCCTTACGATCGGCCTTTCGAAGATTTTCCCTTGTATTTTCATCTGAGAATGGCATGGCAAGCCATGGCATCCCTTGGAGGAGTTCCTCGAAATGCTCATCATAATATTCTTTAGAAATGTAGACGATCTCAAAGTCTCCCTTCTCCAATAACTTTTCATAGATTTCGGACAAAATGGGCGTGAAGAAACAACAAAAGCTCCAATAAAATTGGGCAATAAAATAAATACCCACATATTTCCCTTCAAGTTCTGCATCTTTCACCCTCTCTCCATTTTTTCTGATCAAGTAATCACGTTCCTCAATGCAAAACAAAGCTCAAACTGTGGTGGGTTTCACCATTTAATTCACCCATGATAAGCTCCTCAATTTTGTCTGAACCAACTTCTATTTTAACTTTTTGATGTACATTTGTTAGTCCATTGGTTTCTTGAGAAACGTGGACAATAAAAGGCTCCAAAACAACAAATAATGGAAGACAGTGATGCGTACTATAAAAAACAGTAACCAAAACCATTCATTTCTTACTTGATAAAAACCCTAATCCTAGTTGCCATGCAGGTTTTCCCTTCCAAAATTCACCATTTTCCTGTTGAAGCCTATCAAGAATTTCATCTCCAATTCTATCCACATCCATATCTTCATTTACTGCCTTTTCTAAAATGGAACTCCTAAAAAAAACACGTTGAGAGACAACACAACTCAAATCATGGCATTTTTCCCTTTTAAAAACCCCAACTATATGAATCTTAACAATGTCCCAGTTGATCAAACTCTTAGGATCTGCTTTGTTTTTGGAAATAATCTCAGAAAAATCCAATGATCCAGCAATTGGGTTGCGGGTGCTTGAGTCTTCAATCAAATCCAATTTATCTACAATGCATTACAGCTTACAAATTCTACCCTTAACAGATCTCCCATCAATACCTTCAATATCCAAATCTTGCATTGAATTACATGTGGGACAAGTTTAGAATCAGAATTTTGTTGTTGTTGCATGACAGCCAATGTTTCAAGGTCATCTTCATCATCTTCACAGCCCTCTCTGTTTTTAAGATCATCTTCATTCTTATCATAATCTATTTTTGACATAACCTCCTCTTCAAAATTTCCCATATTCATATCGCCTTCATTTGGATCATCATCCTGATCTATATTAGCATCATCCGAATCTTCAACATTATAATCATCTAATGCTTCTCCTTGTTTTGTTTCATCATTGCTCTCATCTTCCCTATTATCGATTTCTGCATATGTTGTATCTTCGACACATGGTTTTTCTAAACGCTGAAATACTTTTTGAATTTTATTAAACTTCTCAATACAATCAGGACATCAAAATAATGGCACATTGTGTGGCAAACAACGTTCAAAGACTCCCATCATTATATTGTGTGCCATGGCTCCGATACCACTGAAGCATAATAACTATGGTTGAAGCAAGAAAACTGATAGCTTGAAAATTTGAAATGTAAAAATACACAGAAGTATTTAATAATAATAATTTATTATATATAAAATTGTACAAGTGATAAATGTTTATAATGAGGACCCGCATTTATATACCTAAGCAGGTGTCCTTTCGTGAATGGGCATGTCTTTTAGACATGCCTTTTCACTTAACTTAATGGCTACTTAACCTAATTAATATTTGATTATTTAATATTTACATTAATTTTATTTGTCACTTGTTATGAATTATATTCATAACAACCCTAGGAGGGGAACTTATGGGACAACTACTAGACCAAATGACAACAATGGGACAAAGACCCATTGTCACCTCAATCAGTATCCCCTGCTCTTTCACCGATGGGATGAGTCCCAGTAGGGTAGGAGAATCACTTCGAAAAGAGAATGATTGATGATCTATCTGAAGTGATTCCACTAAGCCCATTCAAGGAGAGGCACAATAATGGCTCAATGCTTCAAAGAAGCTAAAGGCTCTCCAAGAAAGACATAGGAGGAGGTCAAGATTTACGGCTTAAGATTTACAATATAATAGGTATGCCTAAGATCAAGACTCTAGGAGATGAGGTAGGACCTCTCAAAGGAACTCAATGTGATGATTTAAAACTTCCAAAATGCCCTTAACTCTCTTTGAAAGACCTAAGAAAGGCTTGTGCTAGACCTAGGGTTTTAGGAATAATCATGGGAAGAAATATTTCCAAGATACTCACTAGGTCAAGGCAAGGGAGGAGAAAGGGCTTCTTATGATTTATTTCAATGAAGACGAAGCTCATACAACCCTCATTTAAGTCCCCAAGGTGAGAGAGAAAGACCTAAGTTTTCCCTCTTGGAGTGGCATATAGGGTAAGAGATTTTATGGATGAAACTTGGGTGGATGCCCACCAAACATGGAGCATAGGTAGCCTAGACCCCTAAGCTTGATGTGTGGACCCTCGGATTACCAAAAAATCACCTCCCTAAAATTTCATTGCAATCCCTAGATTTCAGCCCTACCTTTAGGGGACCGAATTTTAGGAGAAAATATGAAGAGAAGAGTTGATCACCAAACTTCTTGGCCTAGTGTTGTTAAGTTTGGCAACTAGGACCAAACTCCACCTTAGACAACTCATATGATGCAGTTGATAATTTTATTGGATTCCTCTCTCCAAGAGGTATAGGATTGATCTAAAGATCATCTCATTCTGACATGTACAAATGGAATTACGAGTTTATTTTGTTTATGGACAAATTGCCAAGGCCGGCCATCTAATGTAGGCTCAGAAGCCCAACAGTCACGTCTATTCATCCTCAACATTTGCATATAAATAGAAGGTGCCTTTGCCTCATTTGGCCATCGCTCATCTTCTCATACATCTCTCTCTCCTCATCTGATTGGGTACGGATTTCTGGGCTCCTCTCTCTCTCTCCACACATGTGAGGAAGAAGACAGATCTTATGTTTCAGCATTGACTACATTTCAAGGAAGTTTGACGAACTTTTGATCAGCAACGTTCACTGCATTTCAAGGAAGTTTGACGAACTTTTGACTAGCAGTGTTGACCTTGTTTGACTACAATTTTGGTGGGGTAATTTATGTTTTGGCAAGCCGCATTTCTAGGCACATAAATCAAGGCAATCCGTACCGTTTGACCACCAATAACTGCATAATGGTTTGACTGCAGCGTTGACCAAGTTTGACTGAGTTTTTCGGCACTGTTTTGGGCTATTTCGAATGATTGTTGGAGGCCGAGTTGACTAGATTTGACCGAACTATTTTGGAGGTCAAATTTTGCACTGTTGCCCAGCATTGACTTTCTAGTTAGGGGTTTTTGTGGTTGCTTCTTGTTCGGACAGATTTCACTTTGATTGGGCAAGTGAATATAGCATATTGTACTCTCTCTGCTGAATTTTTAAGAATAATAAAAAGAATTGATCAAAGGGTTTCCCCACATTGGGGTTTGTCCCTGGATGGCGCCACATCTTGTGTTCTCTTGTCTTGGTTTGTCTTCTACTGGTTTTATTTATGTTCTATCTGTATTCACAGACATGTTAATGTGATTGCTAATCTGGAAATTGATATTGGGCTAATAAGAAAATTGAAGTAAATTGCTCTTAAGCATAGAACATACCATTGTTATCTAAAATTAACAAGCGCCTGTCCTTTGGGCTACGGAGTCTTAGATGATTTAAAATTAGCTAAAAATGTGTAATATTCCTACTTAAGAAATGCAATGATAAACAAAGCAAACACTGACATGCACACACAAAATTCAAAAATATAAGTAGACACCTAGAAAATCTCCAAAAACGCCATCCAACTGAGCCATTTTTTTTTATATATATGAAAGGAGTGCACCTGAGCTTGCCACAATGGCAAGCTAGACAAGCCCTAGGTAGGGAAATACAATGCCCAAATGTGGGAATGAGTTGCCCCAAATATGCACTGCGCTGCCCTGGAGAAACTACCATGTTTGCGAAAAAGAAATGGTTGAAAGACCCTCCTCCAATGCTTGGAAAATTCTGCAAAATTAGCCCGGAGCTCCTCTCAACAAACTCACCAGAACCCAAAAAGGATTTGGCCTAGTCCTGAACACTGAAATTGACCCCCAAATTCAATGTCCTCCTCAACTGGTTGGAAAATATGGCATGTCTGGAAATTCGATGTAGCAGCCCTCCAATCACTCCAAAATGTTGAGCTTTACCACCCAGGATGACTTCCTCAAATCCCCTACACAACCCAGCTCCACAAATCCTCTCCTCAACTCCCCACATTGCCCAAAACTAGTCTCTTATGGAGGCCCTGGAGAAGAGAAATTCTTTTTTCCTTAAAGCAGCAACCTCTGGCCCCAAAACTCCTCACAAGGCTTAAGCCTACCCCTGGAGCAGCTACACTTAATTTCTCCCGGCAAAAACCCCCTGGAAAATAGCTGAAATGGGTGGTACATGATCTTATAATACGTCCTCCTGGAGCACAAATTAGCTGAGAGAAATGGTTAAAAGATGCTCCCAGAATTCCACAAATCCCCCTCCAAAGTAGCAACAAATCGATCATCCTAGGGTGGCACTCGAAGTCCACCGAAAGAAGGGTGAGCTCTCCCCTTGGAAAGCTCTGTGCTAAATAGCAATGTGACCCATCTAAACAACTTGAGCAACAAGAGAATAGTTAAATTGACAAAAGACCCCAATAGTTGTTATGCCCCCTCTATTTATAATTTTGACTTGCCTCACTATGTGGGTCCCTCCATCAAGCATTTCGACCTCCCCACCTTAGCAATTCGATTCTTCCTCCAAGGTAGTGCGTATTTTCATGAGGGGTGGCACCCACACACCACTATCCAAGTAATTTGACCTTCTCTCTTAAGTATTGTTTGCCCAAAAATTCGTGAGTCCCCCACATTAGCCAAAAATGCAAAATTGTGAATCCCCTTGAGCCAAAATTATTTTAGGAAGGGGCATGACAAACTGTCCTTAAGGAGGCTAAATATTGATGCCCTTGCAACCAATCTTTAACATTTACCCACTCAAGATTTATTTAGTTTTATAGAAGAAAGACAAAATTTCATCCACCAGGAGCGTTCATCATTTGCCATACCACGAGTAACATATGCATTTGCCAACCAAGAAGCTTTCCAAAAATGATTTTCAAAAATTAGGGCACAATAGTATTAACCTCGTTGCAACAATTCCATACATTAGACATAATTCCAAGAAAATATTCAACACAAAGCACTTACAAGATGACAATATGATATATCCATCCACAAATCATGAGATAGCTCCAAAGAAATCAAAAATTTCAGCTCCAAATGTCAATGCATCTAAGAATCTCCAATAGTCTCCACAGAAAAAGTGTAAGTTCTTTTACAAGAGAAGAATCCAAGTGATGATGATGATCTCTGTCAATGGGAGAGATCTAAATATATATGATCCTCAATCCTATTCGAATTAGCCCAAGATGCCCCTAAAATTATTTTAATGTGCAAAATAACATATCTTTAGTGACAAGCCCACCAAATAGCTCATAAAGTGGAGAATAAGCCATCCAAAGTGAAGTCGAAATGATGAAATAATGGTGTTGGAGGGCCTCATTGAGTCCTCAAGGTGCCATAATAGAGTGAGGGCTCCATGAATGATAGACAAGGGGGTGCCCCCCTTGATTTCCACGTAAAACATCATGTGGTGCTCCAAAGTGGCTATGGGGCACAAGTACTGGTCTCATGGGTCTCCTGATGAAAAATAAGCCTGTAGACTACTCCAAACGAGAGCATGGAAAATGGTGCTTTATCTCCCATGTTTCAAGGACGAGACAAACATCCTCCAAGCCTTGGATCAGCTGCCAAACGTTGTATATACAAGAAAGTCGGCTGGGGGCACTACTAGTCCAAGCGCATCATCTCGCATATAATGTGGGGCAATGAACAAGTTGTTGAAGGTGTTGAGGATGCCTATGCATGAGATAATGCTTTGTCACATGATGGAAACCCATGGCTATCAACGCTTCCCCTACAGGTGTAAATAAGATCCTCTGGTGGGCTTAGGCCTTAATTAAGTTGCCCAACCCATGATAAAACCACCTGCCAATCCTATATAAGATCCAATGTGTCTCCTCACCTTCAGGTACAATAACTCATTAGTGCATCAAGTTTGTTAGTCCAAGGCACAAATGAGACTTCATAGTGGGTTTCTCTTCCAAATTGGAGCTTTGAGCATGCAATGGTGTTACCTCCCTAGGTAGGAGTGATTAATAAACAACCCTATTAGGTGTTCCCAACCCTTAAAAGGAAGGACATGTCCAAGGGACATCAATCAAGTGGTAGGTGTCATGTGGATGATGATAAGGTGGATTGGGACACAAAGGTCTCAACTCTCAAGGCCAAATCCCATGGGCTCAAGGGTGGTAATGATGAGGGATGTCCACATATTTGGGTGTATGAATGTAGGATGAAGCAATCATGTCACATGAGTTACCCCAGTCTTTGTTTTTCCACCCTTTTTCATTTTCCTTTTGCCTTTTATTGATTTTTCTTTTATTTTACTACTTGGGGCTCCAGGGGATGAGAGCATGATGTGTATGATATAACAGTGATTACCCCCTTAAGGTGGGGCAATTCATTTCCCACCAAGGGTTGGGTCATACATGGGTTCCTTAATGATGCAGGGGGCATTCATAGAAGCCCTAAGAACCAAGGTGACGGCCATAATGATAAGGGGCAGAGCTCATGTTTGACTTTTGCCCACATGCTAAATTTTATTATCCCAGCCATCTTCTGCATATTGTGGTATTATTTCCTTTTGTATGCAGCCATATTATGCTTTTATCTTCTTTTTTTTTAGTTGCATCAACCTACGGGGCATCATTCCAAACCCAACCCAGACATGTGAACAAGGGAAGGGGGAAATACCATAACCTTGTGGATCCAAAGAGGGAAGATGATGAAATAGGGCATGTAATGTGCAGAGGGGAGTGAAAATGTGGAACGAGAAACGAGACCACATTACCAAAATTTGGGTTTCCCGAGTAGTACCCATCTTAAAGTTGTAAGCCAGTAGGGGAGATCCTGCAGGACTAGGGTTGAGGATTAAACCCCCTAGTTAAGGCGAGGGAACAAGACTACAGTCAAAACCCTTCCTTCTAAGTCACCCAATAATCCATACCCAAGTGTGCCCAAGAAAAACAAGCATACGCACCTGATTGTTAAATGAAAAAAATAACTTTAGGATTGGATGGCCCACCTTCAAACAAACGATCTTGACAAATGGGCGGAGGGACATATGACTGGCTTAGAGATTAGAGACATTTGGCACAATATCGGCTACATTATTGGCTGTCGGGGTTGCTGGCTGCCAACTGAACACAAATCTAGGAGAAAAATTCTCCTATGGGACCACCCACTGGTGGTGGGTAATAGTGCCTACAACATCTATTCACTACATATCAAGTTGTTTAGTAGCTAGAATCGGTTCATATTAAAAATAAACCATCACATTCCCCTCTCTAAAGGCAAGATTGATGCTAAAGCACTCAATGAGTGATATGGCACAATCCAAACCTACTTTGGAATAATGATGTGTAAGGGAAATCAAGCTTGCATCCATGAAAATATCATTGATGACAAGGCTTCATGGGAGAGGCCCATAGCCAAGAGTGTAAAGGGCATGGTTAGTGGATAGCTACAAGGAGCAACTTCACAAAAGCAATCAATAACAAGTATTACCATTAAGGAGTCAAGAAAACCAACGCATGAGATGGAAGTAATTGCACTAGCACCATGAATAGTGAAAGACAACTACATGCATGATTCCATGCTCTTACAACTCATTTGGACAGCAAAGAGGATAAATAAACCTTATTCTCTAGTATCGAAGAGGATTACATCAATACATCAACTCCAACCTCGCGTTCCTACCAATGAATTGTTGATTTCTATATACCAAATTTGATTTATATTCCAAGCAATTTTTATAACCCATAAAAGTATTTAACCTAGTAAATTATTTTCTATAATCATTGATAAAATATTGTTAAAATTGGCAACTAGGGCCAAACTCCACATGGGTCATCTTATTTATGACAACTGATATTTTTCTTGGATTCCTCTCTCTAAGAGGTGTAGGATTGATCTACAGATCATCCAATTCTGACATGTACAAATGAAGTTATGAATTTATTTTGATTATGGACAAATTGTCAAGGTCGACCAGCGAACTTATGTAGGCTCAGAAGCCCAACAATCCCATCTATTCATCCTCAATGTTTGCTATAAATACATGATGACTTAGCCTCGTTTGGACACAGTTATCTTCACACTTCTCTCTCTCTCTCCTCATTGACTGGGTATGGATTTCTGGGCATCTCTCCACACGTTCGAAATTTCAGGACAACAAAATTTCAGGAGAGCGAAATTTCAAGAGGCTGAAATTTCAAGAGACCGAATTTCTGAATAGTTTGACCCAGCATTGACTACAGCTAGGGCTGACTGTAGATGCGCTGTTTGACCAAACTTTGACTGGGCTGAATTTGACTGTTTTGAGGACTGCTTTATCTTACTGTTTGCAAGCCGAAGTTGACTGAAGTTGACCAACTTGCTGAGGGTCAAATCTGCCCTATTGACCAGTGTTGACTTTTCTGGTTAGGGCTCTTTTGCTGCTGTTATAAGTTATCAAATTTGTAAATTGTACTATCTCTCTCTACTAAACTATTGAAGACTAAAAAAAGATTTGATCAAGGGTTTCCCCACATTGGGGTTTGTCCCTGGTTGGTGCCACATCTTGTGTCCTCTTGTCTTGGCTTGTCTTCTACTATTTATGTTTATGTTCTATCTGCATTTTACTATCATGTTGATGTGATTGTTAATCTGAATATTGATACTGGGCTAATAAAGAAATTGAAGTAAAATTGCTCTAAAACATAAAGCATGCCATTGTTGCCTAAATTAACATGGTATCAAAGTTGAGGTGAAGACAAATCCCAAGCAAGAGTGAAAGAGTAATCATCAAAAGCAGTTGGACAAGGACAAAAGATTCAACGGGTTCCTCATCCTACTTCCCAGCTGAAGACAATCTCCATGATAAATCTGACTATCATGGATGGAAGATGTCTCTTGATTTGACCTTGGAAGAAAAAGAAGTGATGGACTATGTGGAGGGTAAAATCCCTGAACCTCCTTCAAATGCATTGTCTGCTACGAAGACCAAGTACAATAGGGTCAAAGTCAAAGCAAAGAAGATTATCAAGGATTCCACTGACAAACATCTAGTGGCCTACATCTCCGAATTGAAGACCTCCAAGGAGATCTACGGCAAGTTGGTCGACATGTTCAAGGTTAGTAGTAATGCTAATCAAATTCTATTCCTCAAGAATAAGTTGAAGGATATTAAGAAGGGCAAGGACGAGGATATTGAATCCTATTTCTTGAGGATTACTGAGATCAAGAAAGGTCTACTCCTAATTGTAGAAGTCATTCCTGACAGGGAACTTACTCTCACCACCCTTGGAGGACTCCCACCTGAGTGGTATATATTTAGAACCACCGTCCTCAACAATGATCAAATTCCAGGGTTTGAAAAATTGATGTCGAGATGCATTCAAGAAGAAACAAGAATGATGGAACAAGAAATGCCTTCTAATAGAAGCAACCCCACTGCATTCTCCGCTCATGCCAAAAGGAGAAATAATGCGGGGTCTAAAGGTCATTTCCATGGAAACCCTGGATCTAAGGGAGGAAGGAAGGGCAAGTGCTTTGTTTGCAATAAGTTTGGCCACTATGCAAGGGAGTGTCCAAATAGAAGGGGCGCATCGCATGATGATGATCACAATCATTCTAGGGGCAACTTCAACAACAATGATCCAAGGAATGGCAGGTCCAATGGCAAAGGAAAAAGGAATGCGGGACATCAAGGAAATGGTCGACCCTCCAAGAAATCAAGGAACTCCAGGTATTAAGAATCAAATGTTATTAACAATAAGCAAAAAGAGTACTATCTTATATCGGCCCTCTCCACTACCTCTCCTCAAAACACTTTGGGAAACTGGCTGATTGATAGTGGTGCCTCAAGGCACTTCACCGGGTACAAGGAAGCCCTCTCTAATCTGATAGAAAAGGAGACAAACTTGGAGATCATCCTTGGAGACAACGCCACCTATCCCATGAAGGGAGTAGGGAATGTTACCCTTCAATTGAATCAAGGTAACATTATTCATTTGCAAGAAGTATTATATGTACCTGATCTCAAGAAGAACCTGGTGTCCATTTTAGCCATGAAGGACAAAGGATTCAAGGTGGCATTCATCAATGGAAAGGTACGTGTTTGGAAAAGAAATTTAAAGATGCTTTTACTCTTGGGTTCAAGGTTGATACTTTGTGTCAAGTTGGACTCTTGTGACACATCTCTACAATCTGAACTATGGCACTGAAGGTTTGCCCATCTTCATTATAAGGCCCTACCCGATGTGAGATAGATGGTGACAGGTATGCCCGAGTTCAAAGTAGAGCATGAAGGTGTATGTCTGGGATGTGCTGAAGGAAAACTTTCAAGGGGACCATTCCCCTCAAGTAATAGCAAGACCGCAAATTTCCCATCTTCATTATAAGGCCCTACCCGATGTGAGATAGATGGTGACAGGTATGCCCGAGTTCAAAGTAGAGCATGAAGGTGTATGTCCGAGATGTGCTGAAGGAAAACTTACAAGGGGACCATTCCCCTCAAGTAATAGCAAGACCACAGATATATTGCAATTGATCCACTTTGACATATCTAGTATGATACCCGTAAACTCTTTGGGAGGATACTTATATTATCTCACCTTTACAGATGATTATTCTCGCAAGACCTGGATCTACTTCTTGAAGAAGAAGGATGAAGTGTTCACCTGGTTCCAACACTTCAAAGCCTTGATCGAAAACCAATCCGAGAAGAAAATCAAGATATGGAGGACTGATAATGGGACCGAGTACGAATCCAATGAATTCCAAGATTCTTGCAGAGAAGCTAAAATTAAGAGGGAGACTACAACGCCATACACTCCTAAGCAAAATGGTGTGGCTAAAAGGAAGAATTGATCTATTGTAGAAGCAGTTCCTGCCATGCTTCATGATCAAGGCCTTCTGAAGTTCCTATAGGCTGAAGTTGCAAATACCGCCATGTATGTTCAAAACCGATGCCCTCTTCAAGCATTGGACTCCAAGACTCTCGAAGAAATGTTCACTAGTAAGAAACCAGATGTCTCTCATTTTAGAATTTTTGGAAGTCTCGTATATTTTCAAGTCTGTAGAGAATGGTATGATACATTCTCAATCACTTCTTTTTCTTCATAGTTCAACAGAGTAGAGCAGAGCAGTGCATTGATGGCAGAGATAGTACAAATTAGCAGATGTATTAGCAAATGGAGTTCTCCGTAGTTGAGAGGAAGTGTTAAAATTGGCAACTAGGGCCAAACTCCACATGGGTAATCTTATTTATGACAGTTGATATTTTTCTTGGATTCCTCTCTCCAAGAGGTGTAAGATTGATCTAGAGATCATCCAATTCCGACAAGTACGAATGAAGTTATGAATTTATTTTGATTATAGACAAATTGTCAAGGTCGGCCAGCAAACTTATGTAGGCTCAGAAATCCAACAGTCATGTCTATTCATCCTCAACGTTTGTTATAAATACATGATGACTTAGCCTCATTTGAATTTTGGACACACTCATCTTCACACTTCTCTCTCTCTCTCCTCATTGATTGGGTACAGATTTTTGGGCCTCTCTCTCTCCACGCGTCCAAAATTTCAGGAGAGTGAAATTTCAAGAGGCCGAAATTTTAGGAGACTGAATTTCAGAACAATTTGACCCAACATTGACTACAGCTAGGGCTGACTGCAGTTGGGTTGTTTGGCCAAACATTGACTGGGTTGAATTTGATTGTTTTGAGGGTTGTTTTATCTTGTTGTTTGGAAGTCAAAGTTGACTAAAGTTGATCAATTTGTTGGGGGTCAAATCTGCCATGTTAACCAGCATTGACTTTTCTTTTTAGGGCTCTTTTGTCGCTGTTATAAATTATCAGATTTGTAAATTGTACTATCTCTCTCTACTGAACTATTGAAGACTAAAAGAAGATTTGATCAACGATTTCCCCACATTGGGGTTTGTTCCTAGGTGTTGCCACATCTTGTGTCCTCTTGTCTTGGCTTGTCTTCTATTGTTTATGTTTATGTTCTATCTGCATTTTACTATCATGTCGATGTGATTGCTAATCTGAATATTGATACTGAGCTAGTAAATAAATTGAAGTAAAATTGCTCTAAAGCATAGAACATACAATTGTTGCCTAAAATTAACAAATATATTGGTATTTTAACTCATAAAATTAACTGCAAAAGCACAAATACGAAATCAATCACACAGCGAAATAGAAACTCTCCAATTATCCTTGACTTTTATTTCTTAGAATAATAAGGGCTTCCGTACTAGAAAAATGGTCCACAAGGAAATAAACAAAGAAAAAAAAAAATTATAATAATAATAATAATTACAACAATAGAACATGGACAATTTTGGCTCCTTGAAATACCCGGATTTGCACAAGCTGATTTTTCCTCACACATGCAGCCTACCAATAATAAGAAATTTCACACTTGCAACCTGTAAAATCCTTCTACACTCCCACACATACAACCTGATCTTTGATTTGTGCAGTTGGGACTAGGTTTCTCTCACATGTGCAGCTTCAGCAATTTCCTGTGCTCGGAAATCAATACAGCCTTCCTTGCCTCTACTGAGTCTCCTCTTAAATCTTCTGCTAGTTCTTCACCCCTATGATCATCAACTAATGCAATGAATGCTATGTAGACTATTCAAAATCAAGAGAAATTCAGTCGGTTGAAACTAATACTCATGGATATGGACATAGTTTAATGACTTCTCTATGCAGTCAAATCCCAAAAATGATATCTACCATGTTGCATTGCAAAAGCCCCATGTTTCAAGAATTTTGTTAACCCTCCTAGTGAGCAATAGTGCAGTGCTAGAATCAGCAAACAAGCAAAACCACGATTAGAACAACATTGAGCAATCTCAACAACAATCTACCCTCGTAAGGCAAGGCCACATGAGTCATCAACAATAATGCAAGAAATGGAGGTAGATTTGTACAAGGCAGCCTCACACACCAATCACAAGTGCTATGTGCACAAAGCTCTTTTGTTGTAAAATTCCAACACACCAATTCAAGATCAAGGTAAGCAAGCAATAGTGCTTAAACCAAAATCCTCCACCATCATTTTCCTCGTAGTGCATATGAATTTAACTTACTCAAACACAACTAAACTAGAGGAAGCCAACAATCGCCCAAAAATATTGTTGTGCCAATTCAAGTCTCCTTTGTTGTGCAACAAGTGCAACAAAAGACACTAAACATACATCTAAAGTTCCTTTACATTAACAAGTGTAGCGCCATATTGATCATGTTCCTATTGTATAATTACCCAATGGACAACTATACCACAAAACCTTGGAGAATGAGAAAATTCGATGAGAAATATAAGATCTCTTGCAAAAGGGACACCTGACACACAGAAATTCTCCCTATGGGTGCCCCATTATTATCACATGCAAGAAAGATGGCACTTGGCAATTTTGTGTAGCTCAATATTTTAAAAAACCAAATCAGTAAAAGCCAAAAACTAAAAGCAATAAAAATGGAAACAAAAATCGATCAACCAAAAAAGTCATAAAAGTATAAATATATATATATATCCAAACCATCAACACAAATAAACAAGAGTACCTATAACCAAAATAGTGCATATTGCAATCCATATCTAAACCAAAATATATAAACAAAGAGGCTCTAAATAGAATCTAATGTCCAAAAATAAGGTTTAAGGTAAAAGTTTTTTGGTCTTATTAGGTTTAAGGTTTAAGCTTTTAGGTTTTAGTTATCTTTTTCAGTTTTTTTAGTTGTTTCGTGGGCCTAAGCGCCTTCATACGCCCCTTTGTGCAACCAACCGTTTCTGATTGGAACCACCAATTCCACAAGGAAAGCCTCCAATATTGGTCCTACTAGCCAATTCAACCACTTTCAAGCCAATTTTGATAACACTAATCTAAACAAACGTTCTAGCTCTATCAAGTTGACTATGGAACTAGAAGGATAGTGTCCTGTCATATCTAGATGTTCCAACGATCATAAACATTGATGGTACCATACTTCATAAAGTGTATAGAAAGTAAATTCACATAGGCCAATACTTGCATCCGAATTCTCATCACCACCCAAACCAAAAGATGGGTGTTCTTAATACATTATATCTCAAGCCGTACAATTTCTAACAAAGATCACGTTGAAGAAGAAAAGGAGCAGTTGCAAAATCTTTCAAAATAGTGGATATAATGAAACTCAAATCCACAAAGCTTTGGAATAAGGAGAGAGGCAACAAAGAAACAGTCGAAAGAATAACATCGAGAATGGAGAAGAATGAAAAGTTTTCCTCCCTTGCATACAAGCCACAATAAATAAATGCCAACGCTAAATGGGGTGATCAACATGTGCCAAATGGGAGGGTGCATGGCAGATGTCCCACCAAGTACTCATGGATGAGGACCAAATGGGAGGGTGCATGGCAGTTGTCCCACCAAGTATTCATGGATGAGGACACAGCCGAGTGCCTTACCCAATGATAACTATCAACAGTTATGTCTTTGCACAGAGGTTTGTGCATTATTCTATCCACTTGATGCCAAAACAGTCGAGAACCTAGTTTAGCTTGATTGCAGCAATTAAGCGGAGAACACAAGATGTAACCATTGCTGGTTTTGGTTGTCTGATATAGCCATTAGGCATTTTCCCTGCCTATACTTCCACAAAAGACATTTATAATTTGTAGGAGAGGCTTTTTAGTCATGAATGTGGTCGAAATTAGCACGAATTAGTTGTTTTCTTGGGGTACTGGGCATTGAAGATTTGACTATTATTTTTGTCCATGGGCCTCCCCTCTCCATGACAACCTCTAGGCCTTTATGATTGCACCTTGCATTTGGTAAGTTGGCTATTCCATGTTGTTTCCTTAGTCTTTGGTGCTCTCCCTCAACAAGTCCTTTGGGCATCACCAGTATTGTTTCCACTTTCACTAGTTGATTTATTCTTCTATTGCTCATGTCTTGGTCGGTTCCAATCTTTGGATTGACCCCCATGTTTTTTCTCTCTCTTCACATTATTTTCCCTTAACATCACTCTCTAGTTATTTGTAGCCTCTCTAAACACTCACGTGGCCTGGGTTCCTCTTCACTCCCAATCCCCTTCAAGCCTTTGCTTTCTTTGTCGCCTTCTTCCACCTTGAGAGCAAACAATTCTCTCTCAAGGAGCCTTTGTCTTCCCTCGTTATTAACCATGCCCATGCAAAAAGCTAGAAGCAGGAGAGGGATAGGTTATCATAGTGGTTGTGGAGGTTCTCAAGCCCTACAGAATGCAAAATCTTCAGCACACTTATATCGTTCCCAAATGATCCAGAATATATAAGATGAGATCGCTGAAGCTAAACAAGATATTGCAGGCAAGTGTGGTTGTCTGACTCATTCCAAGGCTACAGGAGAGGTTGCAACTAGGTGCCAGAGTCCAGACATAAGGCACAACACAGGAAAGTTCAATTAATACATGCACATCATGGACACTTACTGGCACATGAAAATTCTTCTAGGTAAACTCTTACTGGATAGAAATGAAGCCAAGGAGGAAATCCTCTTCATGCTGGATGATTTACTGTCATTCCTGAAAACACTAGACAGACACCTGAAGCAGATTGAAGACCACCTTGGATAGCCTTTGGATCCAAGAAGCTCGCCTGGCAATAGGAAGGAGCCAATAGCGATAAACTTATCAGATTCCTCCAAGTCTGCATGACTGGTCATAGTTTTTCTGGTTACTTTAGTTCTTAGTGTTGGTATTTAGTTTAGATGTTAGATGGTCGATTAGGCTGTAAGGATCTACAAAATAAACTCTTAGTTATTTTTTGTGAACTTTTTTGAATTGCATGTCTAATGGTTAAAGAAACTATGGTTTTGCCACTGGTCTAGTTTCCCAAGTGACAGCCCAAGACAAACCAGAACCAGTATAATGTATCTTTTTTATGATTGAATAGAAATTACCTTAAAGATTTAAAAAAACGAATACAAATCCCAATCTATTGATTAAGAATAACATTAATACAGCATTCTCCCCAAGAATCTCCTAAGATCAGCCAAAGATCCAATCAGGCTCTGCATACGCAGGGAAATTTACCAATTTTTGTCTAGATGAAACTGGACAATCCATCCAAATATGAATAAATGAGCAATGTACAGACATCATCCATAATAAGACTTGAAAATAAGTAACTGTTGAACACACGCATAACACAAAGCATCCCATTAGCATCAAAAAAACAAATATCCTCGCTAAAATCAACAGCTTTTCCAAAATAAGGATCTGTTAAATTTGGGTACCAAAGGACAAGTGGTTCCCTAAGGCTTTGATCTTTGGCCTAGGGAAAAGCGTCTAAATTTATTTGTACTTTTCTCCTAAAATGACTTTATAATTGGTAAAGTAAATTTAATTTTAAAATGACTTTATAAATGGTAAAGTTACAATATAATTTAACAGTGACTTTATAAGTGGTAAAGTTACATTCTAATTTAAAGGTGACTTTATTAAAGTCAATGAAGAATTAGAAAGTGAAAAAGTGACAATGGAAATAAAAGGCTAAGTGGGTCTTTATTGAAGTGGGTGAGTTAAAAAATAGAAAGTGAGAATTAAATTCACATTTCTTCTCATCTCTAGATCTAAATGAATCTCAGCCATTAGATCTTAGGGTAACCCAAGAGGTCATTTAGAGAGTAAAAGGAGAAGAGTAAAAAAAAAAAAAAATCATTCATTTCTTTCATGACCATTTGAGAGAAAGAGAAAAGAGAGCAAGGAGAAAATTTCTGAGCAGTGAAGAAGTGAAGAAGAGCAACAAGAAGACATTTCAACAAATCTGGGCAGCAATATTTATTGGCATGCATCTCAAGACAAAATCATATAGCTAGAGAAAGGCACAGATATTGAGGAAGAAGGACAACAGCAAGGACACGAATTTCGAGGCAATTATACTACTAAAATCCGTACTATTCATATAGTTTGTACAGCAAGTTCTAGGCATGTTTTT
>APFE030260430.1:61778-80145 GCA_000404065.3 Pinus taeda | reverse complement strand
TTGCTGGGTAAAAATATATATATATATATATATATATTGTTTTGCATGTTTGCTAATTGGCACGATTTTTGAGGTGGAGTTCAAGCACGGAAATTGAGATAAGTTGTAATTTGTGGTTGCTGGAATTCTTATGTATTCCAGTTTCTCTGTAAAAGCATTTTCAAAAATAAAATAAAAAAGCGTTCAAACTGGTTTTCCCCAAGAGTTGTAGGGGGGTTTTCCACGGTCATATTGACCAAAAATCACTGTGTTATTTTTTGTGTTGCTGTCATAATGTTGTTGTGTTTTATTTCTGCAATTTCAGCAATGGTGAAATCTCTAAATTTGTGTTTTCAAAAAATATTGTCATTTATAAATTTTAGAATTTTTATCATGCTTGGATTTAAAACTAAATGCATGGAGTGATAAGAAAAGCTGATAATTGGAGTGGGGGTTGAAATTTATTCATGGCATCAGAGCTTGGTTGGTTGAAAAGTGCAGTTTGGGACAGCAAAGTGAAAATTACAGCAAGCTGATTTTTACACGAAAACATAAACCTTTACCACAGATTTAAAAATTTCAATTTGATAGGACAGTGAACCATGTCTTTAAATTTGAGAGTTGAAAACAAATTGGATGGGCAGAACAACTACAATGCATGGAAAGAGAGAATCCAGAGCATCTTTGAGAAAGCAGAAGTCTGAGGCATTATGGTAAATACCACACAGAACCCAATATTAATACCTGTTGACCCTATACAATTGGCAAAGTTTAACAAAAAGAAGCAAAAAGATTGATTCTGGAAGGAATCAAAGATCATTTCATTCCTTATATGAGAGGAAAGACTTATGCACATGAAATGTGGACAGCCTTAACTAGTCTTTACTAGAGCTCAAATGAAAACAAAAAAATTGTCCTAAAAGAGAAATTGAAGGCCATTAAAATGGCTAAGACTAATAGTGCTACAGCATACCTCACAAAGATCACTTCAGTGAGAGATGAGTTGGCAGCCGTAGGTGAGATCATTGCTTTGAATGGTCTTCCCAAGACTTGGGAGAATTTTGTGGATAGCATTGTTGCACTGGAAAACCTTCCCGATTGGGAGAGGTTGTGGGATGATTGCATTCAAAATGAGATCAGAAAGAACCATCTTGGGGCAGCCAAACAAGTGGAGGAGGATGACAATGTGGCACTATTAGCAAGAGACAAGAAAAGCAGAGCAAAGAAGCAAGCTTCCAGCAGTGAAGGCAAAGGCAAAGGTAAAGGCAAGCAACAAAACAAGAAGGACTATTCCAGAATCCAAAGTCAAATGTTGGAATTGTCAAAAGTTGGGACACTATGTTTTTGTGTGTCCAGAAAAGAAGAACAAGAAAGGGAGAGACAAACCCATGGCAGCTTCTGCAGAGATAGAGAGCTTTTCAGAGAGCTTTGATCGGGAGTTTGGGTTCATAGCTTGTGAGGCCACTAGTGCAGGATCACCTGCCATACAAGTTCAGAGGGAGTGTGCATTCCCCACTACTAGCAGAGCATCTTCTAGCATTTGGTATGTTGACAATGGCGCTTCCCGCCACATGACAAGAGTTAGAGAGTACTTCTCAGACTTTCAAAGGGTGATACTAATATGGAGGTAGTACTTGGTGATGACAGCATTGTTAAAGCAGTCGATGTGAGGACATTGACATTTGATAGGGGACCCAAACCTTCCTTGAAAGTGTCAGATGTTCTATATGTGTCTGGAATGAAGAAGAACCTGATATCCGTCTCAGCACTTGAGGACAGAGGGTATGATATGTTGTTCAGGAGAGGGTAGGGGCTTATATATCCAGGGGAACTCCAGCTTCTTTAGCTAGAGAGATTGTGTGCCATGCCAAGGTGTACAAGTTCTCATCCTAGCCCCTGATGGCATTAAGTAGCAGCACCCGAGACAGGATCGACAGCAGATCTAGCAGTTCAAAGTTGTGTGAAATTTGGCACCACAGGATAGGGCACGTGTATCATGGGGCCTTGAGTACATTGCGAGAGATCACCACTGGTGTGCTAGATTTCAGTTCTGATCACCTTGATGTATGCAGAGGATGTGTTATGGGGAAGTTTGCCAGATCCCCTTTTCCCAACAGTGATAGCAGAGCGACCGGGTTCCTTGACTTGATTCATACCGATGTGAGTGGTCGGATGTCTCATGTATCCTTGAGTGGCTATGAGTACTATGTTTTATTCATTGATGACCACTCCAAGAAGACCTGGATTTATTTCTTGAAGACCAAGAGTGAGGTCTTCAAGTGGTTTCAAGAGTTCAAAGCTCTTGTGGAGACCCAGACAGGTAGGAAAATCAAGGTCCTCAGGTCAAACAATGGAGGGGAATATACCCTTGGTGAGTTTGTTGATTTTTGTGCTGAGGCAAGCATTAAGAGGGAGTTCACAGTTCCTTACTACCCCCACCAGAATGGGGTTGCAAAGAGGAAGAACAGATCCATTGCAGGCGCTGCCAAAGCCATGCTTCATGATCAGGGGTTACCTTTATTTTGTGGGCAGAGGCCTGCAACACTGTTGTGTACTTGTAGAACAGGAGTGCACATTGTGCCTTGGGGATGTGACTCTGGAGGAGGCTTTTTCTGGGAAGAAGCCTGATGTTAGGCACTTTCATATCTTTGGGTGCCTTACATATTCCTATGTCCCCAAAGAGAACAAGACCAAGCTAGAGCCCACTGCAGACAAGGGCATCTTTGTGGGTTATAGCGAGACCTCAATAGCTTATCGGATTTATATTCCTGTGCAGAGGAAAGTGGTCGTCAGGCAGGATGTGAAGTTCGAGGAGGAGAGAGCTTTCAGGAGGTCACGGGAGTTAGAGTATCCAGAGTCACCACACCCTCAAGAGCAGTTGAGTCAGTCACAGGGATCCAATGGTCAGGGATTAGGAGGTACATCGATTACAGTGTCAGTCCATCAGTGAGCAGTGACTCTCAGAGTCAGGTGGGTGGTTCTTCGGGCAGCATGCAAGGCAGTCCACAGAGTAGTTCACAGCATAGTCCACTAATGGACAGTTCACACGGTACTTCAACATCTACAGGCACAAATTCAGGCACAAGGTCAGTTGGCAGGCCTTTAGGAGTTCAGGCTGCTGATGATGATGAGGATTCTTTCACTCCAATGGGAGAAGTATGCTCAAGGAAGAGGAAGCCCAAGTGGCTTCAAGATACCTTGCGCGAGGCCACATCAGTTGCTAGGCCAAAGAGACAGGTTAGAGAGAGTAAACCACCTGAGCGATTATGTAGTTACATGGCATTGGTAACAAGCATTATTGACTCTGAGCCTTCTAGTTATGAGGAGGCAGCCTACCAGTAGGTTTGGAGAGAGGCCATTATGGAAGAGTATTCTTCTATTATGAAGAACAATGTTTGGGAGGTAGTGTTGAGGCCTAAAGATAAATCAGCTGTTACTTCTAGATGGCTCTACAAGATAAAGAATGCTACAGATGGCAGCATCGAGAAGTTCAAAGCTCGATTTGTGGCGAGAGGGTTCCCACAAGTAGAGGGAGTTAACTATGAGGAGACCTTCATTCCTGTAGCTCAGCATACATCCATTCGCTCCATTATATTGATTGCAGCAGAGATGGGTTGGAAGATACACCAGATGGATGTGAAGACCGCATTTCTCAATGGCTTCACATTCAGGAGGAGGTTTATATTGAGTAGATGAAGGGCTTTGAGGTGCATGGGAAGGAGTCCCATGTATGCAGATTGAAAAAGGCACTCTATGGCCTGAAGCAAGCTCCTAGAGCTTGGTACTCTAGGATTGATACATACTTGCAACAGTTGGGTTTCACAAAGAGTGAGGTTGATCCGAACCTATACTTCATTATGGTGGGTGAAGAGCCTCTCATTCTGGTGTTGTATGTTGATGACTTGATCATCACTGATGCAGAGAGACTCATTAAAGGCTGCAAGAGAGATCTTGCTTCAGAGTTTGAGATGAAAGATATCGACTTGATGCATTATTTTCTAGGATTGGAGGTGTGGCGGGAGGAGGGGCACTTCTCCCTGGGACAAGGGAAGTACATTGTGGATATTCTTAGCAGATTTCACATGGAGGACTGCAAACCCATGTCTACACCTATGATCACTAACAGGAAGAAGTTTCACACTTTTGATTCCGAGTTGGTGTATCCTACTCTATACAGACAGCTGATTGGTTGTTTGACGTATTTGGTCAACACTCAACCAGAGATATGTTTTGCAGTTAACACTGTGAGTCAGTTCATGTGTGAGCCCAGGAGAGTGCACTGGGTGGCTGCAAAACACATTCTTCGTTACTTGCAGGGGACCATGGATTTTGGTCTGGATTATAGACAGGGTGATGGAGTGAGATTGGCAGGGTACATGGATTCAGATTGGGCAGGTTGTGCTTCAAATAGGAAGAGTACTTTTGAGTGTTGTTCTGGGTTGGGTTCGGCAGTTGTGTCATGGATCAGCGGAAACAACAGTCAGTTGCATTGAGCTCAACTAAGGCAGAGTATATGGCTGCTAGTTTGGCTAGTTGTGAGGCCATATGGCTTCGCAAGATGTTGTTTGGTCTATTTGGTCAGGCATTGAGACCTTCAGTAATTTACTGTGATAATCAGAGTTGCATAAAACTCATGGAGAATACAGTTTTTCAGGACAGGTCAAAGCATATTCAGGTCAAGTATCACTTCATTAGAGACTATGTCCAAAAGGGAGTTGTCAAGCTTGAGTACGTTTCCACAAATGAGCAGGTAGCGGACATTTTCACCACGGGGCAAGCATGTCTACTTCAAAGACAAAATGGGAGTGGTGAGGAACACTTTCCTCGGTAAGAGGGAGTGTTAAAATTTGAGTACCAGAGGACAAGTGGTTCCCTGAGGCTTTGATCTTTGGCCTAGGGAAAAGTGTCCAAATTTATTTGTACTTTTCTCCTAAAGTGACTTTATAAGTGGTAAAGTCAATTTAATTTAAAGTGACTTTATAAGTGGTAAAGTTACATTGTAATTTAAAAGTGACTTTATAAGTGGTAAAGTTACATTCTAATTTAAAGATGACTTTATTAAAGTCAATGAAGAATTAGAAAGTAAAAAAGTGACTATGGAGATAAAATGTTAAGTTGGTCTTTATTTAAGTGGGTGAGTTAAAAAATAAAAAAATGAGAGTACAAAGCACATTTATTCTCATCTCTAGATCTAAATGAATCTCAGCCATTAAATCTTAGGGTAACCCAAGATGTCATTTAGAGAGTTAAAGGAGAATAGAAGAGAGAGAAAAGAGAGCAAGGAGAAAATTTCTGAGCAATGAGGAAGTGAGAGAGCAGCAAGAAGACATTTCAGCAAATCCGGGCAGTAGCATTTAATGGCATGCATCCCAAGGCAAAACCGTACAGCATGAAAAAGGCACAGAGATCGAAGAAGAGGGATAGCAGCCATGGCACAAATTTCGAGGCAGTCGTACTATTGAAATCCGTACAGCAAGTTCTGGGCACATTTTTCGAGGCAAGCAATACAGCATTTTAATGTTGTTTTATTGCTGGAAAAAATTATGTTTTGGTTGTTCACTGATTGGCACAATTTTCGAGGTAGAGTTCAAGGACAAAAATCGAGATAAGTTGTAATTTGTGGTTGCTGGAATTTTTACTTTGTATTTCAGTTTCTCTATAAAAACATTTTCAGAAATAAAGAAGAGCTCTCAAACTGGTTTTCCCCAAGAGTTGTAGAGGGTTTCTCCAGAGTCACATTGACCAAAAATCACTGTGTTATTTTCTGTGTGTGGCTGTCATAATTTTGTTGTGTTTTATTTCTGCAATTTCAGCAGTTGTGAAATCCCTAAATTTGTGTTTTCAGGAGGCGAGGGAGTGGAGATACGCAGGAGCGACCTATGCAAAAGCTCCCCACCAATTTTCAGGAAACATGGGGGGACGTCGGGGTCTTAAAAACTTATAAATATAAAATATAAATCAAGGAATCATATAACTGAAACAAATTTAAAATGAAAAGCATGATGATTGATATCATTATTATATAAATTATAATCATACATCATACATGTAATTTTGTAACTGTACAGTGTAACTACTAGTCTACTAACTTACTAACAATGCACAATGAAAATAAATTATAAATGTTAAAAGTTTTAAACTTTAAACTTTAAACCATATTGGTGTTCCACTTCCAACTATGAACATTGAATATTGAATAATACAAAAGTCAAGTCTGATACATCAACGGTAGCGTTCCGTTCAACGAAGGAGCAGAGAGAAGGCTGCTTGGCGATGGCGGCGGTGTTCAGTTCAACGAAGGAGCAAACAGAAAATGAAATGTGAAATGAACATAATGTAAACCCTTCCCGGTCAGTTAACAAATATTAAAAATTATGGTTTTTTTGTTTCATAAAAAAAAAATGTGATTTTTTTCTAGGGAAACGACCCCTCAAGACCCCTTTTGCCTAGGAAACGACCCCTTTCAAGTTTCCTCACGTACCATGTTTTTTGGGAGTGTGGAGAAACGTCCCCCTCTCGTCCCCAAATCCCCGGAGCACGAGCGAGCTAGGAAACTCGACCCCTAGGTGGGGGACATGACCCCGTGGAACACTGAAATATTGTCATTTCCAAATTTTAGAATTTTTATCATGCTTGGATTTAAAACTAAATGCAGAGAATGATAAGAAAAACTGATAACCAGAGTGTGGGTTGAAATTTCTTTAGGATCAAAAAGGCAATAGAAATAGTGAAAAATTCCAATTACCTTAATCACGATGACGAGCTAATCATTAGCCACACTTGGCTTCCAGTTCTCGTTAATGAATGAAATTATTTGGATAGACTAATGAAGGAGGTTCTTCTGAGACAAGGGGATAACTCAGGCTTGAAGAGAAAATCTGAAAAGGTCATATTCACATGCTGATTTGGCCTTCAGAGCAAAGCTATGAAATATTCTACCTTTATACATAACTAATGGAGGTAATAGTCTTCAACATTCTTGTCCTCAAGAAAAAGTCTGAATTAGTGGGCTCGAGAGTCGAAACGCATTCACTAAAGAATATGGAATCTATCACAGAAACTCCAAACTACAATCCCAATAATGCACACCGCAATTTCTCATCTCATAAAATGTAATAAAATGTCTAGGGAATACTACTTCCAAGAAAGAACAAACAAAGGAAAACTAGGTGACACTGATATCTAAGGTCTAATTGAAGGAATGACCACAATGCTAAGTTGGATAGCCAACTTTGGGATAAAGAGGCCTAGTAACTTCAAATATTAACTCAAGCATGGGTAAAGCAGCTGACATAGAGCTTGGCAGAGGGTTGGGCAGTGGGAAGAACTAAAAGTGGAATAAATAGCACGTGTATGAATAGAACACGATATCAATGTCACAAAAATTGACATTGAAGTTCACTTGAAACTGTACATCTCAAGCAATAATAAGGAAGAAAGTGTAAGTCCATGAATCGATATAATAAGAATGGTAATATCCTTGCTCCATCTTATTAATTCAACAAAAGTGCAAGGGCATGTATTGCAGATTGAGTACGCTAAATGCATGTTAAATAGATGTAAAACTGTCACTCACCTACAATGCTGTGCATTTCAATTTTCAAAGCTTCTGCAGAAAAATTGGACAGCTTTATCACTCTGAAATGTTTCTTAGACAGCCATAAGAACCCCTAATGATCCATTGCCCCACACCTGTCAACCAAAAGCAATGGAATGCAGTGTAGTGACACACGCAGAAAGTAAGAGGTCCAGATTGGAGAAAGAACAATTTGTAAAAGCAGGCAACTAATAAAAGAATGGCTGAAAAGTTTTTCTTGTGACAAGAGACTGTCAAACATTTGCAAGTTGTTACAGTGGTTTTCAAGGCATTGAGAGAAGGAAAGCAACAAACATAAAATATGCAGCACAGAATCACAGTAAAACTTGAAAAGAAAAACCAAATATTTGCAGAAAATGTGATAAGAATAAAGATAAGTTATTGATCCGAGCATTAGAAAACATTGAAATGCAGTTTCACAGAAGCTGTCACGCTAGGCTATGAACACCTATGAAAAAATCCCACCAAGCAATTGATGAAAGATGAGATGGTTCATGAACCTCAGTTAAATTCCTTTTGTGCCCGGAAAAGTCCCAATGACTTTGAATGTAAGAAACTAGTCCCAATGACTTTACATACATAACACTAGTCACCATGCTTTAATGCAAAGTTTCGATGGGCATGGTGGTTCCAAGATGTGGACTGTCAACCCTAGGTAACTGATGTCCTTATGATCTCAATTATACAAATAAGTTGCTGAAATTAATTTCAGATCATAGCATTAATCACACAATCACTGAAAACGTAAATAGCAGAAGCATAACAGTTTCACACACAAAGGTAGCTGCTCCTTCAAAATCAGCGTTTCATTCCTTATTCAAAGCTTACAAAGAAACCTCCGCAAGATGATAAAACAGCAGCTGCATGGTTATAAAAATCAACTCAAACTGCGTTGTACAGCCTGCAGAGAAAATATGGCCTATACGGTTGCAGAATGGTTGCTTTTTCAAATTGCTGAAAACCTGCAAGCCAATCCTTTTCCTGCCATGCATTGTATTCTCTCCTCCGGTTGCTCAACCTTCTCAAATATTCAGCTGTGAACGAAACCCCTCTATCTTGTCTTATCGATGCTTTTCTGAAACCCTAATCAACCAAAACTTAATCTGATTTTGACCTGTAATGTGGATACTAAATTTAGTTAAGTCATAATGATAATAGTGATAATCTATTTTTTACGTCATAGCCAAGCCATGACACTAAATTCATGTATGAGACTCCCTTGTTTGTGTAATGAGAGACGCACCTCTACCAAAATTTTAATCTGATTTTGAGATGTAATGTTGATATTAAATTTAGTTTGAAGTTATTAATGATAATGGTAATAATGATAATCTATTTTTTAGGTAAGGTAATAATGATAATCTATTTTTTAGGTCACAACCAAGCAGACACCAAATTGGTATATGAATCCCTCTTGTTTGTTTGTGTGATAAGGGACCCACTTCCATGCAGTAATTTGACTGTTAAAATCTACAAAAGTGTACATATTCTAACTCCCTCTAAATTTGAACATGTAACCTTTCAGGAAGAAACACATGCTCTTAATCATTATGCCCACTCAAACTGTATATTGAATACACTTCATTAAACACCACCAAAAAAACAAAAAATATTTCACTTTATCCTAAGTGAAATATAAAATAGAATTAGTAACTACTTTAAAATGAAATGTCTCCAACCACTTCCTGCACATTAACACTAAAACCCGTGCCAGAAGTTCCCGTCCAAGCTACATTTCTCAACAGGGGGAGCGATGGGGACCGAGACAAGGACTGGGATGCGATTTTTGAAAATCAGAGTACATGGAGACATCAGGGTGCACGAAATATAAAGTTTTAAATATGTGAAAATGTATATGTCCAAAAAGACAAGTAAAATTTATATGAAAAGAATCGAACTTCAAACATAGAATAATATGATTTTATTGACTAGTGAAGTTACGGACTCAATGATCATGAATTAATGACTCATTAACAATTTGAGTTTCAAAATTCAATACTCATAAATCACAAAAGACCAGGTCATAAGATCCGTGAGTTCAAATTGGAGTGAGAGGATCGGTTGACATGAAGTGAAAACTCACAGAAAAGTTAAATACTGATATAACGTGAACCTGGAAATTCGTTGTGGACTTGGCCCACCGAAAAAAAAAAGAATGTTTTTCACTGCTTTCTGCTACTGCTACAGTCAAAAGTTTTTCTTTTTTCAAAACACGGTCTGATTGTCTTTTCGTTTTAAGGGATTTCTTGACCTCTTTGACTGAAGATGTCCCCAGTAGCTGGGACGAGACACACCCCCGGGCAAGTGCAACATGGCTTTCGTGTTTGAAGGAGCAACAGAAATTAAACTTCATAACCTCAACATGAGGCCATCACTGCGGATGGGAACCCCTCATGTCAATCCTCCTTGGTTGCAGAGAGCAGCGAATGAGTTCATCTACAGTATCGTCTAAAAATAACCTAATATCAAGCCGAATGTTCTGCACCTCAGAAGTTTCTAGTGGCGCTCGCGTTCCTCTAAAACCGACCACGATCCCATCTTTCTTGACCTAATTCCAAATGATAAGAGGGGCGGACATATGACTGCTTTGAGTATAACCGAAAGAACTTAAGCAAATGTTGATGAGCTACAGTGTTGTTGATTTTATAAAATCATCGAATAAGCATTTTCTTGATTTCTTATAAACCAATTCACATTGCATAAATATATTTCTAGCTTTGGTAAAATGGAATCTAATGGGTTAATTTCCTTCTAAAATCGCTTTAAATGTCTCAAATTTTGAATGTGGCTAATATTTTCTCCAATCTAAGTTACCACTAAAGTTGAGGAATAGAGAACCACAGTAATAGGACAGTCAAGATGGGTTTCTTAACTTTGGATTTACAATATACATTGTAACCTGATTCCTTGGGAAAATGCCATGGCCTTCAGAAGGCCTTCTACTTAGTTCAAAGTCAAACTCTGACTGGCAGCTTCAACGTCAAGGAGATAGATTGAGCAGCAATGAGCAGTTCAAATGTTAGATCCTCTTCTTCAATTCTCCTTCATTAGGTTCACAAAGAGTCAAAGGTTTTTGGAAGCCATGCATTTTTTTCATTACAAATTGCATACTGGGTATAGAACTTTTCATCATACAGTTTACTGAAGGCCTGCAGCCATTTGCAATTCATAAAGAGTGCATTATACACAATAATATTAATGTGATTTACACAAAGCTAAAAGGTAAAACTATATATAATGAGTCCCTGCACATAATCTGGTATGTCTAGCAAATTATCCAAAAAAGAGGTTTCAGAATTGTATACTGTTCTTGGCAGGGCGAGCTTTCAGTAATTCCCATAATTATAACTTTGTTGCAGTCTGTTATGTAGGCAAAGAATATTCGAGGAAACATTACCTGCATTTTAAAGGTATGAGAGAAAATTATAGTGGAAATCGCTACTTTTCCATATTTTCCGACACCGGCGGTAAACTTGCCTTTCGGTAATAGAATCAAAACCACTATATCAATTTTATATAGAAACAAATTTTGGTAGCTACCACCAGTTACATGTGTGCAATGCATGTATTGTCGAACTTCGAAGAGAATAAGAGAGAAACAGAGAAGAGCTAGAATGTCCCTTCTGTTCAGCATTGAGATGCCAATATACCCTAACACTATTTAAAAGAATGAAAGGGCAAAAGAATTGACGACCTTCAATATGTATCTTCAATGTCCATAATTTACAGTCAGTCATATGCTCACCTTAAACAGGAGCTTAGAAGTCTCCCTCTGCCTAAATAAGCCTAAACCTAAAGCCAAGAAGATGCTCATTCAGTGAAGGGAATGAATCATAAGAGCCACAGAACAATTGTCATCTCCATCCAATAAATACGGGTCTGATGTGAGCTGTCATTTCAAACCCTCAAGATCTGCAGCTTGCTGGAGAAGGCGATGGCGACCCAATCGGGCTGAGTGGAGGACCACTGCAACTGCTCGATCTCGGCCCCAGCAGTGTAAGCAAGAATAGGATCAAGGCCACCATCGACAGGTTTGCTCATGGAAGAGAGATCCCATATGAGGGCCTGCGAGTCGTCTCCAGCAGTGCAGATGTGGCAGGAGCTGTGGGGTGCCCAAGCAATGGCATTGACACTGGCCTGGTGCCTCTGGAGCTCTGTGACAGGCAAGGTTGGATATCTGATATCCAAGACTACAACCTTGGGGCTTTCCATAATAATGGTAGCCATGTATCTGGGATCTTGCTTGTTCCAGCCCAATCTGACCAGGGGAGTATCGGGCTGAGAGCTCTCATAGATAATTGTAGAATGCTCCTTGTCCCTCAAATCAAAGACCCTAACAGACCCATCTGCGCTGACAGAGGCAAAAACACCGGCACCCCCCCAGGCAATGTCGTAGACCTCCTTGTCGTGGGCAATCAACTGGGTGTCGACGACCTCCTTGTCGATGTCCCAGATGGTGCAGGTGGTGTCGATGCTGGAAGTGCCGATCCTCTTGGGTTCTTGCTCGTTCCAATCGAAGGAAGTGAGAGGGCCGCAGAACTCGCTGTTCTTGTTGTTGTTCAAGAGGCTCTTTGCCTCGACGCGGTCGTCAGAAATGTGCCATATGCGGAGATAGTCGGCGGAGGTGGCCAGGAGGTCTGGCTTCTGGCATTCTTTGTCAGGTATGAACATCATCTTTGTGGGTGGGTACGGGTGGTCGAACGAAAGCTTGGGGTCGGCTTTGATGTCACCCCTCTCGTCGTCCAACTGAACGATCTCCACTCTGTTGCTGTAGTGTTCCACCAGGCTCGCTATCCCCAGCCGGTACTTCTTGTCTTTGCGAACGCTCCAGTTCATGCCGTATATGTGCCATGGCGCCTCGTATGTGTAGATCTCCGAACGCTTCTGCTGCTCCTCTGAATTCGCCCCATCCCTCTGATCGTTCGCCATTTCTAGCACAAAAACACCTGTGACCTGTATTAGATTCTCCAACCCAACAAGCTTAATGTGATCTTCTTCCGACCAAATCTGGGTTCCTTCCCAGAAGATTTTACATGCCCACGCCCGTGTATTATTATTATTTATTTATTACTAATTCGGCTTCTTTGCTTTTATCCGCCCGAGTTCCCACCCTTCAACATCTCTGGTTAACCTAAAGCTCTATTTTCCCTTATATCAATTTTAATGCCACCTGTATCACAAAATCCAAACTATTGGAACTTGCCACCTGTATCACAAAATCCAAATTATTGGAACTCGTTGATTCAACATATGCGTGATGTGGACTTTCGCTATTTATCCAGCAAACATCTCTCTTGTCCATTTAGGAAGCCACATGAGAAATATACATGTGAAAATTGGACAAGTCTACCCAGGTGGAGGAATAGCCGGACTGCCATGATTATTGGAATTTGGGCGGAAACAGGGTTTAAAAACATGGAATATTATTTTTATGGAAATTTGGGTGAAAACAGTTTTAAATCATGTTTTTAAGAGTGGAAATAGTATTTAATAGTGGAAATAGATTCAACGCTGTTAAAAAATTCTAAATCACCTAAAATCTTAAAATTTAACAATTATAATTTAAATTTACAAAATTCTCAATTTTATGATTTTCAAAAAACAAACATGAAAATTAAGTAATATTACACCTATTAACATATTAAGTAAATAAATAATTGGGCTTCCAAAAATATATCTCAAAGTAACCGTTCAAATTTAATAGATCTTGGCTTCAGTGATCTTTCATATCTCTGGTTTATATGAATGTTGGGGGCAATAACACTCGTGGCTTCGAAATTTATTTGGTGATCAACATAGGGAAATAGAGTTTGAGTCAACTTTAAACTCATGCCAAAATGGTTTTATTGATAGAAGGTTTCGTGATGAGCTCAAGAAAAGGATGAGTTATTCAAGGCCATTAAAAACTTCTAAATCACCTGAAATCTTAAAATTTAACAATTAATTTAAATTTACAAAATTCTCTTAAAATATTACTAAAAATTTAATGATTTTCAAAAAACAAACATGAAAATTAAGTGATATTACACCTATTAACATGTTAAGTAAATAAATAATTGGGCTTCTAAAAATATATCTCAAAGTAACCATTCAAATTTAATAGATCTTGGTTTCAGTGGTCTTTCATATCTCTGGTTTATATGAATTTTGGGGGCAATAATACTCGTGGGTTCGAAATTTATTTGGTGATCAACATAGGGAAATAGAGTTTGAGTCAACTTTAAACTCATGCCAAAATGGTTTTATTCATAGGTTTCGTGATGAGCTCAAGAAAAGGATGAGTTTATTCGCTAAAAGGCTCATAATGGAGGAGGAGCGTTGGAGGCAATTTGGATTAAGGAAAGTGACCCTACAAAATAAAAATATAAAGCTGTATTTTTTAAAGAGGAATAAGAATGTCATTTGGGACATCTTTTTTAGATGTAAAGTAGAATTTTTATTTTTTTAAGTGGGATCTGGAACAATGAGTAATAAATTATTTCATGGATTTGTTAAGAGATTCTAGTGAATGTCTAATTTAAGATCAACAAAGAGTCATTTAGCATGTTACTAAGTTGTTTTTAGAGGAGGATAATGTTGTTTTGGGAAGCATGTAACAACCCGAGGTTAAAAGTCAACCCTAGGTTAAAAGTTCATGTAATAAATGTTAATAAAGGGAAAATAAGACAATGTAATGGGACACGTATTCCAACCTGAATGTTGGGCAAACACTATAGTGGACACCACTTTTAGTTTATTAATGGTTATGAAAATTGGCAAAGGCATTGAGGCATTAATTGGCATTTATTTATAAGAAAAAAACAAAAATAGGAGAAAAGGAAAGTGAAGAGACACATTTTTGCATGCTAATAAAATTAGAAGGAAAATGAAGAAAAGGGAGACACCAATTATAAAAAGGCATCAAAGAAACAATTCACAGCTTTTGTTGGTTTAGCTTTTTGTCAATTTTGAGGGAGAGAGGGAGCTCTGAGAGGAAAAAGCAAGCAAGCAAGTACAAGAAAGCAAAGGAAAACAAGGAGAAGGTTGGATCAACAGGTTCAACGAGAGGATTTTGCAGTTACCAAGTTGCATGTGTGATTTCCTAGCTGAGGTGTGAATGCATGGTACATGCATTTGTTTATTTGGTTGATTTGTTGTTATTGGCATGGGTTTTGTCAGGTTTGACAGTGGTTTCAGCTTTGCCTTGTCATTTCCTGGATAGTCATGGTGTGATGGGATTCATTTCTTGGTTGAGCTTTGGATTATCAGAAGGTTTTAGAACCGAGTGAGGTGGTCTCAGGAAAATTCCTTAGGGTTGGGAGTGGAAATGGTTTTCTCCAAGAAGCCCTCAACGGGTGGGTACAAACAAGCAAATTCCTCAAGGTATGGTGAAGAAATTCTTAGGAATCCAAACTTGGTTTACTTTTGTGATCTTGGGACTAGTTTAGGTGAGATCATGGTAGTTTGAGGGTGGAGGTGGTTTAACCTATGGATTCCCTTAGTTGTTTGTGTCTTGCTTTATCCCGTGAGATCCCACATTCATGCTTAGAATGTGGCTCAGGGGTGATTGTCTAAAAGAAAGATTTGGTTCAACCCAATCTATGGTCGAGTGGTACTGGAAGTCTTTAACTTTGTTAGATTTTGAATAAATTAATAAGAGTTATTTCCTATTGTGATTTAAGAGCATTTATAATTGTTATTATGATGATTTTATGGTTGTTCTGCCATGGTTAATATTATGGTTATATGCTAGTTATAAGCATGATTTATGATGTGGTCTAGTTATGGTTCTTGATATCTTTTGATAAGTTATTGAATGGTTGATTAATGCATGGACTTACTAGTGTTGTTGCAGCTACTTGAGAGAGCATTAGACCTTCTCGATGATTTTGAGCTAAGTGCAGAGATTTACACTCAGATATGCATTCATGACATGTAGCTTACATGCTTACCATATGTTTGATAAAATTTCTAATGTGTTAGAGGCAGACTAGGTCAAGTTTCTGACTTAAGTTTGAAGGTTTAGCATTGTTGCAATGTCAAATGTGATTACAGTAAGTTCTTTGAAGTTTTGGGCAGTGGTATAGAGTCTAGCCTAGAAAAGTGGCTCAGATTTCGAGACTGCAGGCACTTAGTTGAGGAATTTAGGTCATAATCGCATGGAGGCAAGCCTATGTGTGTAGTTGGAAGCCTATAATCGCACCCTTGCCTTGTTGTGCATGTGGTTGGGGTGTTAAGTTAGTGAAAAAGGGGTCCAGCTTAGGGATTGACCATTTGGGTTGGTTTGCAACCTTCTCAGTGGTATGGAGTCTTTAAGGGGTGTTAGTAAAGTTTTCGGTTTGTCAACCCCATTTCCATAACTGGAGCTTTCATGTCGAGTCATGTCATAGTAACACTCCACTTCACATTTACCTAAAGGGCTTGTAAAAGTGGGTAAATGTGGGGAGGGTTGTGTTACATATTGGTATCAGAGCTTCTAGGTTTAGACACTTGGACTGGATCAATGATATGCGATTGTTATGTGAAAATTTCAACACTAAAATTCTATTGCAGCAACTGGAAATTATTTTTGTAATTGTTAATCAATTTAACAATTTATCTGCTACAAAAAATACCAAATAATTCACACTACAACCTTCACAAATAAAACTACGAAAAATAATGGCGTAGGAAAATGAGAAATGCTAGCACACACACATGAAATATGACAATTATTTTTGGACAAAAGTCCCCGAAAAAACTCAATGCAGGAAAATTGGTGCAACAGTTGAAAGTTTAATTATTATTATGCAGCAATGAGAAATTTTGAGTATACTTTGGATGTTGAAAATTGACAATCCTGAAGAGAAAATACTAGAAAAAATATGTAGAGGGAAATTACCCTCACTCCGAGAAATCTCAACACTTGACCACCACTGAAAAGCAAGTCGTCCAACAGGGCATGCGCAAGCTCTGCGTCAACCTCAAGTTGTCTGCCACATGTGTGTAACACCATCCTCCCACATTTACCCAAGTTAACTGGTCCTCTTGGGTAAACATGTGATGAGAGGCTACTATGATCTTATTCAACTCCCCATGTATAGTTAAGGAAGTGGAACCAACAAAAGGCAACCAATCTAACCTTCTACACTTGCTATAAAACCCTCATGAGCCAACCAACCCTTCCAGGTGATCAACTCCTTCGACAACTTAGCATTTCAATGACCTAAAGTCTCAGTCGCTCCCATGGCATGGGAATGCATGCGACTGGGACTCTCTAGTCACTCCCATAGCAAGGGCATGTCAACGACTAGTGACTTTCAGCTAGTCTTGAGCCTACAACCCTGGATTTTGTGCCACTTTTTCAGAGCCAGGTCTCAGGCCACTGCCCCAAACTTCATGAAACTTCCATAAATGAAAAGTAACATTGAAACAATGATACTAATGCAAATACTTGATTGGACCCCTACTAGCCGTGACAGGCATTTCGTCAAACATATCACAAATATACAATCTACAGGTCATAACAACAGATCTTAGCATAAGGGTCTCATACTTATCTAAAAATCACTAAGAAACATTGATGCATTGTCACATTAGCTGCATTATCATCTATTAGGTTGCAGATTCATTGTTCATTCATTTACAAATAAATCATGATGAGAGCCATACAACATCAATGTCATAAAACATGCTCATAATCAGTGTATCACCAACAGAAATAGCAAGGATATAACAACCATAAAAACCACATATGAACCAATACATTTACACACAAAATACCAAGGAGAAGGAACTCTTATTAATGAATGCATACGCCGACCAGGTATGAGACTTCCATGAACCACCTAACCATAGACTAAGTTAAACCAAATCTCCCTTTCAGCCAGTCACCCCTGTGTCATATTCCAAGCGTGAATGTGGGATCTTGTGAAACAAATTTAACAAAACCGAACCAAGACTTCCAGATGCCAAACCACCTCAACCCTCAACCAATGGTTCCACCTTGTGGTCGGACATCACTAACCATCACTAGATTGGTCTCTACCCAAGCTATCCAGGGCTCAAGAGTGTTTGTTCCAACCAAGGCTTCTAGGACTAGTAACTCAACTCACAACTTTTATTGGACTCGTTGAACCTCAGGAGATAGTTCCTGCCTATGGGGAAACCAGTGCCTGAGACATTTTGAGATCAGATTAAAAGATTAAAATTAATGGTTGGAAGTACATGCCATGAAGGCTTATAAACAAAAGTTATAGTTTTTAAACCCTAGCCTTCCAAAGCAGAATGGCTAAAGAGGCTATGAGAGTTGCAGGGTGGAGGTGTAAAGCAGAAAATGTAAGAGAGAGTTTTGGCATAAACAATTAAGAATTTGTACTTTAACTCTATGGAAATAATAATGTAAGACTGGAAAAATATAACGAAATAATTGGATGTGAAGCGCTTCATTAAGGGCTTCAAGGATAATTTTAATGAATACAATTAAGTAAATTCATAAAAAAACTAAACCAAAGCACTAGCTGCATCTTACACTGCCCAAGAGAGGAAAATACAAATTTGAATGATGAAACTCAAGAGATAAACAATCACTGCAACTTCCCAATGTTAGAATCAAACTGTAATATATTATTTAGGTCTCAAAAATATTTTCGATTACAATACTCAGTCATGAAGACTGAACTTTAAACCCCTTCAAAATCTATTTTCTAGGCTTTTATTTATACTCCCTAGCTGGTTGGCTAACTGTCTAATCAGTTATAAAACAAATTACTAAATAGTTACAAAACTGCCTATTTCTTGAAAATATCCAAAATAATAAAATTTAATGACATC
>APFE030260430.1:18041-37839 GCA_000404065.3 Pinus taeda | reverse complement strand
ATAATAAATAAATGATAAGTAATAAAAAAATAATAACAATAGCAATAACCAAAATAACAAATAATAATAATAATAGAAAATAGTAATAACCAAAATAACAAAATAGTAATAACCATAATAAAAGAAGGAAATTATCCAAAAAGAAGAAAAGAAAGCTAAAAAAATCAAAGGAAAGTAAAGAAAAAGCAGCATGTAGACACATGGAGGGGTGCATGTGGTTCCCCTTCTGATATTTTGTTCTATTTAATGAACGGTGGGGAAGATGGGAGGGGTTCCATCATTCCGAGGTTCGATCTTCCATTCTATGGTGTACTAAGACAAAGGAATACTGGCAGTAGTAGTTGATTGAGGGCTCGGGGGTGGCCAGTTGTAGCAGAATCCTGCACAATTGAGCCTACGGTTGGGAGGAGAGTCGTCCCCAAAATCTTGTAGTCAGGTATAATTTCATTGAAAAAAATGTTTTTCTTTTTGACATTAATTTTAGTTATACTTGTGCTGTTACAAACATCCTAATGTTGGAATCAAACTGCAATATATTATTCAGGCTTCAAAAAGATTTTGGGAACACTGAACTCTAAACCCCTTCAAAATCTATTCTCTAGGCTTTAATTTATGCTCCCTAGCTAGTTGGCTAATTGTCTAATCAACTATAAAACTGATTACTAAATAGTTACATAACTACCTATTTCTTGAAAAGATCCAAAATAATAAAATTTAATGACATATTTTTAATATTATACATATTATATAAATAATATATATAATATTATCAAAACCTAGTCATAGAATGTTTTTACAGTATGTTGCTTCAGTTTCTTTTATTTAAGCTCACATAATAAGTTTCTCATGTATGTAATAGGAGTGGGGCCCAAATGTTTGGCCACAAATACTTAACAAACACATACCGCTCCATGAAAACCACAAATTGCTTGTGGGATCACCTATAGCTGTTTCTGGAAGAACAAGAAGGTGTTGTTGTAATGAATATTGACTGTTCATCTCTTTATGGGTAGCTTTGATGAATCCGCATACGGGAACATGCTTTGGGACAAAATCCGTGCATATTTTGATGTCGTGGTTTCATTGATCTCAAGCATCAATGTTCTAGGTCATCAATCTATTACACACTCGCAAGCTCTCCTGCAGGTTGTCTACCTTCGTAGATATTATTGATAACAAGTTATAAATTTCATCTTTGACTTTGTGTTGAAGCTTTGGATGTCTTATAAAGATTTTAAATCACTACCCTGGCCTGTTTATTCGATGGGAGATTGACCCAAGTCGCTTGATCAACAGGAGCTCCACCAATCTCATCAGCAGGTCATACTCAATACTCTTCAAGTTCCCTATTGTCAAAATCTTTTGGATGAGAGGCATTCCAACTGAAGGCATTTGCTTATCAGTGGCCCCTTTACTAACCAACAATACTACAAGGCCAATTTTGCTACCTAAACACTGTAATTTCTTTGGAATCAAAGACTCAACCCAATTCTTAACAATGACCAAACTGTTATTGACAACTTCAAAATGTTTTCTTTACACCCCTTAATACTCATTTTTACCCGATCACCTAAAATTAAAAAGGGTGCTACATATGTTTCTTCATTTAATTACTTTACCGTGGCCTTGAAGGTCTTCTTTTGAAGTAGACACTCCAAAAATATTTTTCTTCCATATCTAAGGGGACCACTTTGGTTCAGAATCCCTTCAATCTTGTAAATACAATGATCACCATCATATTCACCAAAAAATTTAACCAGTGATCCGAGAGAGATAAGCTTCTTATCACAATCTCCACCTACTAAGATATTACTCAACTCTTTATGTAATTGATCAAACGTATTATTAGAACCAGTGGCATTTATTTCTTCATGAATTTATGATGACGAAGTCCCAGGGGAGGCCTCATAAAAATATTGCACTCCATTGATTTATATAGGTGAAATTTTCAGAAAGCAAGCAACGACACTTTGATTAACTGCTTCCACAGATGACTCTGGTGAAGCACATATTAAGACTTAAGGCATGAAAATGTCAAGAGCTTACATGAAATTTTGGTATTCATCATATCTTGAAAATTTACCATATTCAAGGAAAGAGATGAAATGCTCATTTCCCATTCTGCAGAAGTTCAAATCGCCATCCTTCAACTAGCTGTCAAATTGAATTGAAAATTGAATAGTTCCTTTAAAGGTTTTCACTGCTGATATTGTAGAAACTCTTGGAAGCCAATACTATGCGGTCAAGAAAGCACAACGATTATACCCATCACAAAATACAACATTACCTAGTGTGTGAGCCGTGTTCACAGAAGTAGTCGGGAGTTGCCCTCTCTTCCACCAACTTTGCTATTAGCGTTGAATGATGTTCCAGTTGCAAAACGAGCCACCACCAGCATAATATCATAAGTAAGCAGTCGAAGACGACGCCCATCAGCTCGTCCAATGGCATTCAAACAATCCCAAATTGATCAACACAACGTGCATATTGGGGAATAGGCAGTGTTAACCTATTGGGGCCTTACCCAGGTTCAGATTTAATTTAGCCAAACAAATCCCAGTACTAGTGGCCCTTTCGATAATAGTCTTCGGAGCGCGGACTAAGGTCTCACCTGAAGTAGTATGGGAGGGTGCTAGAACCAGGTTTCCACACCCTGGAGATGTTTGATGAGTTAAAGTGGTCTGCGGTTTGACCCTGCACGCAGGTTGCTTCGCGCACTTTCCAATACCCCGCAGCCTGATATATTGTCTTCGCGCAGCCCTACCCAGGGGCTGAACATCATGCTTCTAAGTTATTATCCAAGACCTTACGGGTATTCTAATGTTAGTTGATTATATTAGCCTCCTTGCATGCTTTAAACTATAATTAACAACATAAACCATTCATACAGGTGCACACAATAAATAAACAATATATTCACAAATTATATCAAACATGCATTAACCCAAGAACAGATACACATAATAATAACAAAACTTCTCTTTATTAATTCCTTCCACGGTTACAAACTTGACTTCTCCCTGCGCACTCAACTGCAGGGGTTTGCGCACTCAGCTGCAGACTACTAGGCCTCTACACACTCAGTTGCAGAGCCTTCTCCTACCCTACGACCCAAAGACACTCTTCAACTTACGACTCAGTCACTTAGACTCTTTTCCTTATCCTTCTCTATTATCCCTTTTACACTTAAAGCCTCACTCTATTTATACAATCCCATGGTTCGCGAACCATGGGTAGGTCTATCTAGCCAACATTACATTACAAAACTAGGGCAGACAACCCTGTGACTCTATCATACTTCGCACCTTGCACCTGCAATTCGCGGAGCTTTACAATAAGATTTGGTCAAAACTTGGGCTTTGAGCCCCAAAAAAATGCCTTGGGGGGGATTCCATGCCCAACAGGCCCCCAACACAAACATCATGACTCACCCTTGAGTCACTCTGTCAACGCGACGATCTTGGCGCGGAGTCCCTCCAACTATTCTCGAATTCCGCAGAGGTTAGTAGTGCACTGAGCTGCTACTAGCTGGATTTGTTGCATACGCTGTTCCGAGACCTTTATGTTGGGAGTGCTTCTCTACATCTGTATCAGTATCTGTTGCATATGTTTATAGTCCCGCGTTGTTGAAAAATGTGCAACAAGAAATGCTAAATTTAAAGTGTGCTAAAAATAGACCTGCTAAAAATAGCAATTTGGCCAGTGAGGTCATTGGCCACATTGGGTGAGAGGTGAAACTGCTAAAAATAGAAAGTTCTAAAAATAGCATTTCTGGGTCCTTTCCTATTTATAGTAGTCCCTAGTCTATCTATAGGAAGTAAAATTAATTTTGGTCTTAACAGCAGTGTAAAATATTAATTAATTAATCTCCATGGGTTAATTAATTATGAAAAAATAAACTTGAAGTCTTTGTGAGATCATGCAATTATTTTCTCCCTTGATTTAGGAATTTATCCCTTGATTAAAGGAGATAAGGTTCAGTTTTATAATGAGAGAATTAATTGACTTAGTTCTAATTAGTCAAGTCCAGTTAGATTATTTTAACAAGTTGTTAAAATAATAAAATATAGTTTGTTAATGCTTGCATGCATGTAAAAACTATTATTTTAGATAACTGAGGATTCACTCATGGATAACTGTTGCATGTCAGTTCTGTCAGAGACCCAGTTGAGATTAGATGTGGGACAATGTACTATCAGATGCTTAACTATTTCTAGTAAGTAGTTTTTGGATGGTTGAGGAATTAGTGTTCTCAAGGAATACGTAGCTGGACCATTGGTTGTTTTTGGTATTTTGGAATTAATAGCATATGATTTTGCTATTATTTCATAAGCAAACTACGTAAGGACCATAGGGAAAGCCTATATAAACAGGGCTTGGGTGGTTCATGAGACATATCTTCATATCTTCATAGTTCATTGAGAACTGAATAGCTTGAGAGCTAATTCTTCTTGTATTGTGAAGAGCATTTCCACTTGATTGATAATACATGGTTGGGGTTTTATGCTGGTGCTTTCCCCTGGATATATCTTGTGTTATGTTGATTAATTTATCTTGATTAGTTTTGCACAGTTTCTACTTGATGTGCTCATGATTCGATTATGCTCCGACTTAAATGTGTAGAAGTAGAACAAGTATTATGCTTTAGGACATTGCATATATCGGTTTGTTCTACAGGTGAAATTTCTACATGGTATCAGAGCACAGGTGATCAAGCAAGAACAATATACTAGCAAGAGGAATTCGAAGTTTCTTATTCTTGATATAGATCTCAAGTTCTTATCACATCTATTTCATCGATGGCATTCAATGGTTTGAGGCTTGAGTATGCCCTTGATGGTAGCTCAAACTATATAGCTTGGAAGGATCGCATGGAGGCAGTTTTGGAAGATAATGGTCTTAAGGATTTCATTGATCAAGAAGTCCTTAAGCCTACTGACAAGACTGAACTAGTGGAATGGGGTAAGTGTGTGGCTAGAGCTAGGAGAATTCTCTTGGAGGGTGTTCGACATCTCATAGTCTCAAGCCTCCATGGGAAGGAGTCTCTATTTGCAATGTGGAAAACATTGAAAGATTTATATCAGAATAGCAGTGATCAAAGGAAGTTGGCACTGTTCAAAAGATCAAGTGTGATAAGGGTGACTCTATTTCTACATTCTTAAACAAGCTCACCACCTGCAGAGATGAGCTTGCAAGCATAGGAGTCACTACAACTGATGAGGATATGGTGAGTCTAGCACTCCTTGGCCTTCCTAAGAGCTGGCATAGCTACCAGGACTTAGTGAATGGAAGGGAGAAACTTCCAGATTGGGAACGGCTATGATCGGATTTGATGCAGGAGGAGATCAGACGGAGCACTAGGGATGGAGCTTCTTCATCAAAACATGATGATGAAGAGAACTTGGCTTTAGCTTCTAAAGCTAAGAAAGGGAAAGGGAAGGCATCCCATTCCAAGTCTTCTCAAGGAGGGAAGAAGTTTGACAAGTCGAAGGTGAGATGTTTTCATTATCATGAGTTGGGTCATTATGCTAATAATTGCCCAAAGAGGAAGTCCAAGAAGAAAGGTTCCTCTAAGGAATCTAATGGTGATGCACTAGCTTCACAGTTTGAAATGGATTTCTCGCTTATTGCATGCATGGTTTCATCCAGCATGGGATGTGTTGGGTATTTGGACAATGGAGCTTCTTTCCACATGTCAGGTGATAAGAATCTTTTCAGCACTTTGGAGGAGAAGTATCTCCAGATACGGATCGAGATGGGCGATGATAGAAAGTACTATGTCTCAGGTAGAGGTACAGTTATGTTTCAGAGGGAGCATGGTTCTCCCCTCACTCTTTCTAATGTTATATATGTACCAGGGCTGAAAAAGAATCTTGTGTCTATTGCTATGCTTGAGGATAAAGGCTATGATGTAGTCTTTAGTTTGGGAAAGGTTTTCCTAAGGCATATCGGCACTGGACAGACCAAACAGATTGGGATTTGAATTAAGAATCTCTACAAGTTACAGGTAGAAGATTGTGTTGCTCTCAATTCCAAGGCAGAAGTGGTGCATGGGAAAGATATTGGCGAGTTATGGCATAGGAGACTGGGCCACTTGCATCATGGGACCTTGAAGATCATGCAACAAATTTCTACAGGATTACCCAAGGGCAAATTGGAGCAAAAAAGCACATGCAAAGGTTGTACTCTAGGTAAGTATGCGAAGGCTTCCTTTCATGATCGGGATGGTAGAGCAAGAGCAGTTCTGGATCATGTTAATTCAGATGTATGTGGGCCCTTCTCTACAGCCTCCACCACGAAGCAAAGGTACTTTGTTATTTTTATAGATGTTTTTCTCGTAGATGTTGGATCTACTTCATGCAAAAGAAGGACTAAACCTTCTTGAAGTTTTGTGAGTTCAAAGCCTTGGCAGAGAAAGAATCAGGGAGGAAGATAAAGGCCTTGTGGAGTGATAACAGTGGAGAGTATGTTTCGCAGCAGTTTAAAGACTTCTGTGCTTAAAAAGGAATTAAATGGGAACTCACGGCACCTCATAACCCACAACAGAATGGGGTGGCCGAAAGGAAGAATAGATCTATTGTGGGAGCAGCTTGAGCGATGCTGCATGACCAAATCCTACCACTTCATCTGTGGGTTGAGGCATGCAATGCAGCAGTGTATCTTCAGAACAGAAGTCCTCATCGTATTTTGGGGATGAAGACACCTATAGAGGCTTTTTCAGGGAAGCGGCCAGATGTAAGTCACTTCCGTATCTTTGGATCACCAGTTTACTGTCATGTGACCAAAGATGCTCGGAAGAAGCTAGACCCAACAGCTAAGTTGGGAATACTTGTGGGGTATACAGACACACCTCACAAATATTGGGTGTTTCTGCTTGCCAGTCAGAGGACAGTAGTGCGTAGGGATCTAAAGTTCAATGAGAAGTGAGCCATGCGAGAGTCACTTGAGAGGGAGCTCAATTTGCATGGTGATGATGAGGAAATACTAGTTCCTAAGGAGGAGGAGCCTCCTGATGATGCAGAGCAGCCGCATGCAGAGTTTCCAACGGTGGAGATCACCACTACTGGAGAGTCTTCCAAAGAGGGGAAAAAACGCTCTCGAGAAGCTGACAGATTGATGCAGGATGCGAGAGAGAATGTGGGGCAACCATCCTCTCAGCGTAGACAGAGGAGATCTCCTGATAGATACACTGGCTACATGGCCCTGGTTGGGGAGTGTGTAGCGACCGAGCCTTCTTCTTATGAGGAGGCAGTGCAGCAGCCAGTTTGGATGGATGCAATGGTAGAGGAGTATGATTCTATCATGAGGAACAGTGTATGGGATGTTGTTCCTATAGTGGGGGACAAGTCATTGGTTACTTCCCGATGGCTTTACAAGGCAAAGCAGGCAGTTGATGGAAATATTGAGAAACATAAGGCAAGATTTGTTGCCCATGGTTTCTCACAGGTTGAGGGGATTGACTATGATGAGACCTTTGCTCCTGTTGCAAGGTACTCATCAATTCTAGCACTATCAACATAGATGGGTTGGAAGATCCATCAGATGGATGTGAAGACAACTTTCCTCAATGGGGAGATTGAGGAAGAGGTATACATTGAGCAGCCCAAAGAATTTGAGACCTTCGATCGTGAGTCACATGCATGTCGGCTTAAGCGAGCATTGTATGGGCTGAAGCAAGCACCCCATGCTTGGTATACCAGGATCCACAACTATTTCATCGGGTTGGGCTTCACTAAGAGTGAAGCAGATGCGAACCTCTACCACATCATTGTAGATGGTAAGCTATTGATTATTGTACTTTATGTGGATGATCTAATTTTGACAGGTGATGATGAGTTGATCAAGTCTTGCAAGAAGGATCTTGCAAGAGAGTTTGAGATGAAGGACATGGGCCTCATGCACTACTTTCTAGGCATGGAGGTGTGGTAGAGGGATGGGGAAGTATTTGTTTCTCAAGGCAAGTATGCCAATGAGATACTGAGGCACTTCCACATGGATATATGCAAGCCCATGGAGACTCCTCTAGCAGGTAACTGGAGGAAGGAGGATGCTACTTCAGGTGAGGTAGTAGCTGCTACAGTTTATAGGCAGCTTGTGGGTTCACTCATGTATCTAGTGAACACACGACTAGATTTGTGCTTTGCAATGAACCAGCTGAGTCAAGCTATGGTTCAGCCAACCAAGTTATTTTGGAAGGCGACAAAGCATGTGTTGAGATATCTCAAAGGCACTACACAGTATGGATTATGGTACAAGCAGACAGAGGGAGTGAAGCTCCAAGGCTTCACGGATGCAGATTGGGCAGGTAGTCCATCAAACATGAAGAGCACTTCTGGGGGGATCTTCAATGTTGGTTCAGCTGCAGTTTCTTGGTATAGCTGGAAACAGAGATCAGTTGCACTTAGCTCAGCGGAGGCAGAGTACATGGCAGCAAGTCAAGCTACATGTGAGGCCATCTGGATGTGGAAGATCCTAGTGGAATTGTTTGGTCAGATGATGGATCCGACGGTGATATATTGTGATAATCAAAGTTGCATTAAACTCTCTGAGAATCTAGTGTTTCATGACATATCCAAGCATATAGATATACGATATCATCATCTACGGGATTGTATGGTCAAGAGGATCATGATGTTGCAATATATTTCAACTGAGGAACAAGATGCAGATATTTTGCCAAAGGCATTGTCAAAGGGCAAGTTTGAGTTCCATAGAGACAGAATCGGGGTTGCTGATAATCCCTTTCTTGTTGAGAGGGAGTGTTGAAAAGTGTGCAACAAGAAATGCTAAATTTAGAATGTGCTAAAAATAGACCTACTAAAAACAACATGACTAAAAATAGTAGTTTGGCCAGTGAGTTCATTGGCCACATTGGGTGAGAGGTGAAACTACTAAAAATAGAAAGTTCTAACAATAGCATTTCTGGGTCACTTCCTATTTATAGTAGTCCCTAATCTATCTATAGGAAGTAAAATTAATTTTGGTCTTAGCAACAGTTTAAAATATTAATTAATTAATCTCCTTGAGTTAATTAATTATGAAAAATTAAACTTGAAGACTTTGTGAGATCATGCAATTATTTTCTCCCTTGATTTAGGAATTTATCCCTTGATTAAAGGAGATAAGGTTCAATTCTATAATGAGAGAATCAATTGACTTAGTTCTAATTAGTCAAGTCTAGTTAGATTATTTTAAGAAGTTGTTAAATAATAAAATATAGTTTGTTAATGCTTGCATGCATGTGACAACTATTATTTTAGATAACTGAGGATTCACTCATGGATAACTGTTGCATGTCAGTTTTGTCAGAGACCCAGTTGAGATCAGATGTGGGACAGTGTACTATCAGATGCTTAACTATTTCTAGTAAGTAGTTTTTGCATGGTTGAGGAATTAGTGTTCTCAAGGAATACGTAGTTGGACCATTGGTTGTTTTTGGTATGTTGGAATTAATAGCATATGCTTTTGCTACTATTTCCTAAGCAAACTACGTAAGGATCATAGGGAAAGCCTATATAAACAAGGCTTGGGTGGTTCATGAGACATATCTTCATATCTTCATAGTTCATTGAGAATTGAATAGCTTGAGAGCTAATTCTTCTTGTATTGTGAAGAGGATTTCCACTTGATTGATAATACATGGTTGGGGTTTTATGCTGGTGCTTTCCCCTGGATATATCTTGTGTTATGTGTGATTAATTATCTTGATTAGTTATGCATGTTTCTACTTGATGTTGCTCATGATTTCAATTATGCTTCCGCTTAATGTTTTGTAGAAGTATAACAAGTATTATGCTTTAGGACATTGCATATATCGGTTTGTTCTACAGGTGAAATTTCTACACGCGCCTTTGTTCGGATCCTTGGAGCGCGAAGACTGTGCTTTTGCCGACAAGTCAGATAGCCAACCCACCCGTGTAGGGCTTCAAGCAGCTGCCATTCACTTTGCCTGGGGAAGGTTCTCCATTTAGTTTGACTAGCTAGATCGTGCCTCCGTTTGTGACCTCCTTAACCACGTATGGTCCCATCCAATCTATTTTGAACTTTTGCGGGATTTTTTCAAACCAACTATCATACAACAGCACTAAGTCATTTACCTTGAAGCTGTGCAACTTAATATGGCGATCATGCCAAGCCTTATTCCAGAGCTTCGCAGTTCATCATACCTGTGAGCGCTGCTATGCGCAAATTAGGTACAATATACTCCATAGGCATGACAACTTCCATGCCATAAACTAACCAGAAAGGCGTTTTTCCTGTCAATTTATTTCACATTGTCCTATAAGCCCATAGTAATGCAGGTACGTGCAGGTCCCAGTCAGTTTGTTTCACATGGTGGACCGCATTCAGTGCTTTGCGTACTTTGTCAAAAGCTTTTGCGTGAATATGCTTTCGCGTGCTTAGTCTTAGCATACTTCCTGGTCGTTGTTTGTGCCATTGTCTTGCCTGTTCTTACTTGTCAGTCACGTTTCCTATCACGAGGACAATGTGCATTTGTGCAGGTTGCGCACCATACGCCTATACCCATCTAGAAAGTTGGGCGCGTGGGATGTTTTGTCCATCATACTCAACTTTCATCTGCATCTAAGTATTTCCAAAACTCATGCGCATCATCCTTCTGCATTCGCGCTAGTCCTCAAAATTTCTTTGATGTGTATCCCACCATCTTGAGGGCATAGTGCACAGTACCCATTTCAGAGTGTCAAAATGATATTGTTCCGGTACTTCTCTTTCAAATTTGTTCAGGAAATCATCCATCTCGCTCAAGCCGTCATACATAGGTAGATCTCTTACCTCTGTTGCCATGTAGCGCAGCGACCTTGTCATCATCCTACAGTTAAGTGTTGTTACCTCGTGTAACCAGTTCTTCCATCATTCTATTTCCTCGTCTGAATCTAAGGTGCAGGAGCTTTCGTGCTCCCATGAGAGTCTATTGTCCGGTGTTGGATTTACCCAGTCCTACTCTCGTGCAGTTATCTTGTAGATGCAGTCTAGATCGTCGTCGCTATCATAGTCACACACTAGCTCTGTGTAGCACGATCCTTCCACAAGGTCTAAAGGTACCACCACGCGTAGTGATTTTTTCTCAAAAATCATATTGCGCTTATTTAGATTTATCATTCCATTCATGTCAGTGACCCAATCTATTCCCAGTAGCACATGATAGGGATTGTTGTTATCAACAATCTCTATCACTTCGAAAATCTGCTAGTGCACTCGCACCTTCGATATCTACCATTATTCCTTGCTATCTTCCCATATGTAGGATCTTTTGTTGGTTCACCATTCGCAATTGAATAGGAGACCATTGCAACATAGGCATGCCCATGCGTTCCCATGTCTGTGCGATCAATCTCATCTCTCTTCCTGTTCACGTTGTGTGCTTCCCAAGCTTCTAGACTACACAATTCTCCTGGCGTGGTTCCATCACATCTAGTGATGAGTTCTTGTAGCCCCTTCACAGCTTTGTTATCGTGCAACAACTTATTGCATGTCTCCAAAAATGTAGTGAACATTGATGGGTCCATTTCTGGCTCCAGTTTGTCTTTACTTCCTGAAGTGGAGGCATTTGCAAAGCTCTTCTTAGCTCCCATGAATGTCTCCTTAGCACACTCTAAATCAAATTTTGGTTCCTTTGTTGGAGCCTTGCAAATCCAAGCACTCTCTTCAGGCTGCTTTCCTTTGTCATCTATTGTCGTGACACCACTCGGAGCATAATATTTACATTTGGGTCTTCCTCGCACAGCTCAGACCTCATCATTTGTAGGTTCTAAGTCAGGGGAGGTTGGAGTTCTCCTTTATCGCGCAATCTTGCTATTAGCGTGGGATAGTCCTCGGTCTCATGGTCAAATTGGGTACAATATAAGCATGATGGTCTTATTGGATTTGTACAATTGCGGGCATAATGCCCCAATCCTTCGCAATTGTAACATATCAGTTGTCTGTGACCTCTTCTTTGTCCCATTCCACCTCGATCTCATCCACAACCCTGAAATCCAGTGGGCGCCATCCCTGCATTTTGATTGAGGGCCCGTGTTTCAGTTTTAACTCTATAGGTAGGAGTCTAATCCATCATCAGTTCATAACTTCTATAGGTACGCTCATCATGGCCTACTGACCTGCATAAATTACAGAACAACTGCTGGGAATTCTGTGTATATTTTTGTAATAGATGGCAGTTATCTGTGGCATGCTTCCCTCCTATCTAACAAATCGCGCACCATAATGCAGGTGCAACATTCGGTCCTACTTGGCCAAAAACTTGTTAAAACATAGTGCAAAGATTGCCAATCTTCCTTTCTTCTTTTGTCCTTTATTTCTTTTATTGGAACGTTGTTGTATGAGTCTCCATAACTCATCCAATTCTTTGTCCACTTCATTTCTCGTATGTTGAATACTTTTCTCCTGCAACTGATTATGTTCTTGCATAAGAACATCATAATCCCTGTGCCAATAATTTTCCATATAAATTTATGGAATGTACAAATACCTTCTCCATTGATCCTCTGCAATAATTACAGTTCCTTCTTCTGGTTTCTCATTCATGACTTCACTACTTCTTACTTCAAATTCCAGTATACCTGCAATTCTACAAATTTCTTGTAAACTCAGAATTTTTCCTGCTTGATTAGGTACTTGGAATATTTCTTCTTCTAGTAACTTCATTTTTGCACTCTTAAGGATTATGGCATTATATTCGTCTGCATCTGAAATGTCATCTTCAACCTCTTCTCCATCAATAAATCCCTGTAGTATAATAGTAATTTTGTTACTGTCATCTCTTGAATTCATTTCTAGTTCAACACTCCCATACTGTAGATTCAACATCATTCCATCTCTCTGAGACATTCTGATCTTACCCTTCTTTAATTCGATCCGATCTTCAGAATCAACTCCTTGGTTCAAATTGACTTCACATTGCCTTGTTCCTGCATATAAATCTTCATCAGAGTAAATCAATTCATTAAACACAAATACTTTACCTTGCTTCTTCCTTATGCCAACACTTTTGATAACTCCTTCTCCATATTTGTCATTCATGACAACTCCTTCTCCATAGTTGTCATTCATGACAACTCCTTCATTCTTATTCAGTTCTGGTTGTACAGTCTGATCCCTTATTCCTTGGTTTTCTTCAAGGTTAATGATCTTCAATAAATGTTTATCATCTACAAAGTCTTCTATATCAACTTTTAGTAGTTGTTCTCCTCTGGCTTCAGCCTTCAGTAGTTGTCTAATATCTGCATAATTCACTACAACTATGTTCAACATTTGTTCTTTCCTTTGCATCACAAGATTATGTGAAATTCCTTCTTCTAACTTCTTAAAAATCATATCCTTGCTTTTCCTTTCCCTTATGACAACATTAAATAGTTGACTTACTTCAGTGTATCCTTGATTTACACACAAAATATTAGTTTCAAAACTATGAGATACCAAGGTCTCCTCAAATAATTTCATCATCAACTCTTCCAGTTGACTTCCACTTCCTGAATACATCATAAGATTGTCCAGTTGGTTTGTATTAGCTTCACCAATTTTTCTGAGAAAACTCTTTGTCCTATGTTCATATGAATGGATCTCTTCCCTTCCAAACATTCCTTTGATCTCAATAATTCTTTTTCCATCCTCCCTTTGACTTATCCCTTAGATGTCATCTGAATGGACATCTTCCTTCACTTGACTGTATCTTTTCTCTTTATTCTGCATATGACTGTGGGTAGTCATTTCTTCACCTGTTAATATAACAATTTCCAATAACTGCTTGTCTTTCCTCAAGTCTACATGAATTGCAAACATACAACAACCATTAATATTAAAAACACAATACCTTCCATGCTCTTTTGATGCTTCAAGTACTCGTTGTCCATCATAGATCTTCTGGATTTCAGCAGACCCTTCTTGCTGTGACTCCATTGCTTTGAGTCTCTCCTTCTCTAACAAATCAATATGAATTTGTTTAAGTTCCATGAACTCATTTATCAGCTTGTCATTCCTCCTCTGTTGCAATAGCTTCCACTTGAATCTTTTCTTCTTTCTCCATCTGCATCTTCAGTCTTCAATTGTCTCCTTTATACTGTCAGACTAACCTCTTGTTCATCATTTTGCTGCCAATTGCTATACTTCTACAATCTAGTGCCTTCCTAAAATTCATTCTCATGTTGCTGATCATCTCCTTTAAATTGTTGATTCCTTCCATCTTCATCTTCAGATAACCTTTGCTCAATTTCTCTGATTTCAGCATCATATTATTAATGTTATCTTCCATACCTGCAGTCATATCATTAACTAAAGAGTCTAAACATTTACTTGACTCTATAAATGTTAGAGACAGTTCATCCTTATCATGCATAGTAACCATATCCTTTTCTTGATCAGGTACTGAAAACTTCATTTCTCCTTCAAGTTCTTTGAGCAATCTTTCCAAGAATTCTAATTCCATGTGACATCTCTCCAGCCGTTCATCACAACTTCTATTCTCAGCTTCATCCTTTTCCTGACAATCCTCCTAAGTTATCCTGTTTTCTGCACTATCATATTGCAAAGTTCTTTCATCAATTTCATTAAACAAATTCATTTGTTTACCTTCTTGTAGTACCACTATGGCATTTTCATTAGACTTCTGGTCCATATCAACTTCATCTGACTATTTTACCCCAAACATAAATTCATCTATGCACTCTTCCTGCTGTAATAAATCAACACCTTCTTCCTCTAAAAGGAATTCTCCATCATACTTCACCTTAAGAGCTTCATTCCTGTTTGTGACAATTTCACCACACTACCCATCATCCTCTGCATATCCTACAAACATACACAAACTATGAGAATAAAAATCACAAGGCTCCATTGCCTCATCTGCTTCCCTTATCATCCTATCTTTTAATTGTTCTGAACTATGCCAATAGTCCATGAGATCTTCAGATGATCTCTCATTATCCTCTTCACCCAACATTTCACCTTTTTCTAGTCTACAAATGGAAACTTCCATTTCTGCTTCTGCTTCCCTGAGTTCCTCTGGTTCCTCTTGAGCACTCATTATCTGCTCAATCTTTCTCAACTCTTTTGCTATCTCTAAATTCACTTGCTGATTTCTCTTCTCTTGTAGCCTCTGCCACTTTACTCTTCTTCTCATGGTCTAACCATGCTTCTGGTCTTCATCACTTCTCTGCAGCATCTCCATCAATATTCCAATCTGGAAATCTATCTCAGCTCTCTCTCTGTCAAACTCTTCTTGACTCATCCTCATGCCATTTGCTTTGGTATCTTTCATTCTGTTGTGGCTTCTTTCTGAACCTCTACTATGACTATGAGTATTCATCTTCTTCTCCTCTCTCTTCATGAGCTCCTCACTCCTTTGCAACAAGCCTCTGCAACATCAAGTCCTCCTTACTGCGATCTTACCTCACTAAGCTCTCCTCACTCAGTCTTTTGGTAAGCACGGTCCTCTATCTAGAACCTCCTCTTGAGCAACACCTTTGCTCCTTCTAGGCTTCTGCAATCTCTCACTCTCTTTTGAGAACACTTCAACTGTCCTCTCTATCCAATCTCTTGTTGGATTCTTTAGGTTCACTACCACCTCAGAGTGCTTTCCTTGCTCTGCTTTTAAGAACACATCTGGTTCTTCTCTCACAACTTCTCTTGCTCTATATTGCTGCAGTATTCACACTTTCTGGTGCTGTCACCTGTGTTTTGAATGGATTTCCTCTGTCTCTTGAATCTGCAAGTTCTGCTACACATCACCTTTGTGTGCCTTCCTTCTATCATATTAAAATCTGATCCTTCCTCTTGCCTGCATAAATACTTTAACACATAACTCTGTTTTTAATTCCTTCATACTGAATTTCTCTATTATGTTTAACCCCAATTATTCAATTACAATTCTGCTATGCTATCAGTTATTTCAATCACAAACCTGCTCTGATACCAAAAATGATGCAGACAGAAACAATGGTTTAATAATAAACCCACAATTGGATTTATAAAAACCAACAATCACCCCACTGAACACCCCATTTACCACAAAACATATGTCTTTCCCTATCGAACCCAAGGGCCTGTGAAAAGGCTTAAACCATGCTTTTCCCTTTCAAGACCGACATACCTTTGAAAAATGGCAAAACAATGCTTTTCCACCTTTAAAGCGATTATATGTGTTAGTGCCACGGATCTAGATCAGGTCGATCAGACGTCTCAGATTAAATCGCAATATCGGTGATCGGGGTTCCAATGGTCCACAACTATCGGTGATTGCACTTAGCGGAGGTCTGATGCAATATCGCTAATCACTATCGGTGTTTGCCTTATGTTTGCTTCACTATATGCCGCCTCCCATTCAAACCTCCGATGTGATAGCCTTTACAGATCCGATAGGCTATCCAATCGTCCCTATACCGTTTCAGGTCTGGTTAGGTTGCGATATCGGAATTCGACAATTTTACAAGCTAATTCCCTTCCTCTGCAGCGATGTGATTTGTATATTGGACCCGATAAGACCCAAAAGTGGCATTTATATTATTTAAAATCCGTTTTGCTAAATCCACTAAGTGTTTTGCACGGTTTCTCTGTGTAAATGGGATTTTTGCTTGTGGAACCAAACTACACCAAATTTTCCTTAACCAAGGGATTTCTACGGTAAAGAATGAAAACACAGAGCCAATACCAAAATCATCCAAATACAGAGAAAAATCAAGCATTCGAGGCCTCCACGGGCCGGTTATATAATTATGCTTGCAAAACTGGTTTATTCACAATAAACAAATAATGGAGTCTTAGCCAAACCTCTATCTCAAAAAATACAATCCACTCACTATCTCTCTGCTCTCACTCTACTTGCACTCTTTCACTCTCGATTCATTCCTTTCTCTGTAAATACACGCATAAACATATAATTACAAGTTTGTGGCTCTCTGCCCCTCTCTGGCCTGATTATTCTAGTTAACGGCCTTCTCCTCCTATGCTGCCTGTAAGCTTACCATGCTCTCGAATCCTCTCTCCCTATCTCTCTCTTGAATCCCCCTTCAAAAAAGAAAAGGGAATTACATATATCTCCTATCTAACAGTTTCCTTCTTAATTGAAGGGATAGGCTACATATTTAGAAATCAAATATTATCCTAATCTGAACAATTCTAACTACTTGGCTTCATCTCCACGCAGGGAGGATCACTTTACCATTTATTCTGAATTAAGTTTAGAATTAGGCAATAATTGATTACTTACATTTATTTTGAAATTAATACAAATTAAACAACCAAGTCTTCCTCTAAACTTGTATTAGCCACAACATGTGACCACTTCCATCACATTACTAGCTAGGCCTAGATGCTCCTACATCAGGAGAGGGGGAGGCAGAGGTGGTGTAGGGAATTATGGGGAGGGGGATGGTGGGTAAGGGGAGTAGATTGATGGGGAATCCCAAAGACGCCCTGATTTTTCTCAACTCTTGACTTCGACATGCCTTCAGGATGGGAGGGGAAATGCCTCAGGGTTGTGGGATTACTTCCTTCTTTTTCACTCTTAGATCCACCTAACAAAGGGTTATATTCAGTCTCAATAAAGTTCTTTGGTTTGTGCTCTACTCCATATTGCTTCTCACTTCGCGTAGATCCTGGTCTTGGTTCAAACTTATTCCCTCTTCATCCAAACATTAATATGACTGCATTCATAGTATGCTCTTTTCCCATAAAATACTTTTAATCTACAACTTCAAAGAGTTCAAGTACTTATCTTACGGATCCTTAAAAAAATCTTTGCTCATCTTCGCTATAAGATACAATCATGTATATTGATAATTCAGTAATAAATCCTCCCAAAGTGTTATCGATCTAGAAATCAACAACCCTTGAGATCCTTTTATTGACGTTCTTGATTTGTTGTCACAATTCAAGATTCCACTCAGGTTCATCTCCTTTAAAACAAGTTTTATGCTCGGTCAACTTTGATACCCACTCATACAATTCAATGTGAAATGAACCAAAGAAGATTTCGTGTTATTCTATATAGAGATATTTCTGCAAACATGATTCAATCGACAATTGCGGGTTTCTATTTTCCTGAACTGAAAATTCTCACTCCTTTTGTCCAACCCACTCCTGGATTTCCTTCTTTGACGGACACCAAAGCATATCCCTCAAATAGATCCTGGTCCTAGCAACAAAACCATTTGTTGGCTTAAGGGCCTTGGACCCGGGTTCAGAGTGTATTGCGCACAAAAAAAACCCTCAACCACTGGCCCTTTCAGCAACAACCTCCAAGCAGATTGCAGTGTCACTTGAAGCGATTATGGGAGTTTGTAGAACTAGGTTTCCGCAACTAAAGAGATATGTGCGTTGTGGCATCCCTATGCTTACTTGTATTTTATACCTATCTATAACTTCACATACATAAATAACTTCATGTTGATGATTTAATTCACAAATTTTCACTTATCACATAAACATATTAGGGAATAGTATAATAGGGTTTATTTATTTATTTTTTATTTATTCATAATTAATTAATTAATTAATTTATTTATATTATTTAATATATATTATATATATATTATATATATATATATTATATTATATATATATAATAAATATATTTTATATTTATTTTGTTCATTTATTTATATTTATATTTTTTATTTATTTATTGTGTATTTGTTATTTGTATTTGTTATATATCCTTTTAATAGGTGATTTCAATGCCCGAACTTCAAGCAATCAAGCTATTACTTTAAGCAATCGTTCCAACCCTAATCCTCTTTGGTTAGACGAAGACCCTACCCTGGCCAGTAGGTACAAAAGGAGCTCTGAAGACCTCGGGGAAAATTTGTTTGGGTCAGAGCTTATCAAGCTCTGTAGTGCTCAGGATCTCATAATTTGCAACGGTCTAAAAAAGTGGCCCAATTCCAGCAAGCTGACCTGCATCCATGGACTTGGTAGCAGCGTGGTAGACTACGTTATCTCCGATATTCCTTTATACAACGAAATGATAAACTTTGACATCTTAAACGACCACGAGCCTGACTCCGATCATAGGCCTTTACTTATAACCCTCAATTTTGTCATGCATAGAGTTCCCATAGAAAACAATACTTACAACCAAAAGAACTTAATATTTGATAAAAATAAAAGGACCTCTTTCTAAATGAATTAAAAACTAATTTTCCTCCTTTATCTAGTATAGATAACATAGAAGACCTATATCATAATTTTACTACAACCCTCTCATATTCTATTAAAAAGTTCTCAATTGAAGTCTCAAATAATAAAAGAAATAGCAAAACCAATCCTTGGTATGACAAAATTGTAAAAGTGCGAGGAGAGCAATTAAGGAAGTTGTTGATGAATCTCTTAAAATGGACAAGATAAAAATATACAAAGCCCTAATTAAAGGAAAAAGAGGCAGTACATTTGTCAAAGGCAGGAGAATCTCTTACACCTCTCTAAGGTAGCTCCTTTGAAATTTTGGAGGCAGATTCTAACTAGGAAGACTAAAGATAATAATAAAATTGCTCTTCACGATTGGAATTCCTATCTTAAAAAGCTTTATGAATCTCCAAATGTCATGGATAATTTGAAAACCCTTCTCACAACGAAAGAAGTTTTTTCTTTTGAAGACATTAATTTTGGGGTTAATCGCCTTGCTAATGGGAAAGCTAAGGACATTGAAGGTTACCAGGAAGAAATCTTAAAAATTGGAGGTCCTGTCCTCATCCCCCACATCCACAAGCTTTTCAATCAAGCAGTCAAGCAAGGGTTCCCTAAACCTTGGACTGAGATCCTCATTATCCCTATTTTTAAAAGTGGG
>APFE030260430.1:0-14393 GCA_000404065.3 Pinus taeda | reverse complement strand
TTCATAAAAGTATGTATAAACATAGATAATGAACACCTTCAAATGAGATTTGCTTTTCATCAACAAATCTCCATCACCCGGCCAGGCAGGGTCTGAAATTCAGCCAACCTTGAGCCTTTAGCCTTTCGGTCAGCCTTGATGGGGCCCCATCACCCCACCTTCCAACCAACAACCAAACATCCCCTCAGCCCTCCAACTTTAGTTTAATTTTTCTAGATGAAAGATGTAGACTTCAGCACATGACTCAAATATTTTCCTTCCAACATCCCTAACCCCTCCAACATTCGTTAACCCCTCCAACATCTGTACACCCCTCCAACATCCATCTGATTTTTATTAACCCCTCCAACATCCCTTGGATTTTTTCTTAATGAACACAAGACTTCACAAAAAAATCTTCTTCTTTATTAAGATAGATCTTCAATACATACAACTTCTTTGACCTGCGCACCCAGTTGCAGGTGGTCTGCGCACTCAGTTGCAGACTCTTCCAGGCCTCGGTGCACTCAACTGCGGAGCCTTTCCTTTATGCCCAAAACTACAGACTAAAGACAAAAAATATCGATGGTTCATCTATGACTTCCTCTACTACTTACTTATCGTTGACAAAGTATTACATCTCCTTATATAGATTTCATTACTACAAGACCATGGTCCACATACCATGGATCCGACAAAACAATGAACTAACACCCAATACTCATTACAAAATGAGGGCTTTGATCCACCTCAAAGCCCCTAAACATCATGTGGTAAATATAAATTTGAGGACTTTGCGCACTTCACTCCTTAAAATGCAGAGTCTTTGACCAAAACTAGACCAAGTTGGGTTGCACCCAACACCTTCTTTTTCTCCTATTTTCCTTTATTTTTCATAATTAAATGCCAATTATTTGGCTCTTTGCCTCCAATAATCTATTAGTGTACTCCTCATCGGTCATAGATCCCATCTCCAGCTCATAAAATTATTTTTCCCTGTCGTCATAGTATCTCTCTAATAGATACTTCTTCTAGACTAGTCTCTTGAACTCACTCAAAGTCAACTCCTCTTCATAAATACCTTTAACATTATTTACATTTTCCCACTAGATATATGCTTTACCTTTAAGATTGAATGTCATTATTCCGGCCTTCATGTTTTCTGACTAATCATGCAACCTGAGGAACTTATTCATCCCAAGCAACCATGCTTATGTATCATATGGCTTCTTCATTTCCCCATCAAATGTAGGTGGCTTTTCTTTCTTGAACTCATCTGACAAATATCCTTTGTCACTCCTCCTGTAAGGATGATAACGATGATGATCATGATACCTGTTAGAACTAGAACTAGAATAGTACCAGTGTCCATCACCTCTCCTATCCGGAGTGTCCAAGAACCTGCCATCTCTAATCGTGTCATATCTATCCAACCCATGTCCACTATGAGATCTACTACCATATGCCCCATTCGTCCTATCCTCCTATCGTGGGCTGATCTAAAGTGGTTTGTCTTTGCAATTTTGACAAACTCTGAAGAATTACTACCTTGAATTCTGCCTGTTTCTCCCGTGCCTGCATGATTCTGTCGTTATCTGCTTTGCAACTCCTTATTTCTTCCTTCAATCTTCTCAATGTGTCCGTTAAGTCAGTAGAGTGCCTAACACCACATTGCTCATCTAATCCATAAGGAGAGCCTTGTGAACCGTAGTCTACCATCTTTCTAGTCATATTTATTCTATTTCTTGCAAGGTATATCATGTCAGATAAACCAAATACTAAACAAACCAATGTACCTCAGTTTAGTTCAGGGGAGGATATCTCATCTGCAAGATCAACCAGATTAGCACAATACATATATATAAACACAATCATATCAACATTTAATCATTATTTCAATCATTATCCAGTCATCAATACATGACAACTACAACCATATCAATATATGCATAACATGTCGAAAATCTGCTTGTAGGTTAACTCGATAATGCAATATAAATCAAAGTAGAATACTATAACCTACTTCTACTGTCAATTTGCGGAAGCTTAAAGACTGAGCTGAACAATATAACCATAAGAAGAAGAATCAATGCACAATACACATGAAAATACTCTGGGGAAAGCCTCAGCTAAAAGCCCCACTATCTATATTATCATACAAGGTGGAAATACATAGGAATTATACAAAGCCTTAGCTCTCACAGATAGCTAGCTCTTAGTACAATCCTCACATATGCTAGTGCAATCTTGGCTTCTCTCCAACCTTCCTCTCTGCCTTCCAAGCTCCTATTTCCTTGTGTTTTTCCTCTGGGATGATTCACCTTCAACCAAGTGGATGATCTCCTGATCTCACACATTGTGAGAACTGCACAATCCTCAAGGAATGATTCCTTGACTGCATGCATGAGTTTTCTTTATAAGAAAACACATGCAATTGATAGTACACTATCCTTGACTTTAATCTCAACTGGGTCTTTCTCAGAATAGACATGCATGAGTTTATGATGAGGGAATCTTTAGTTAACTGGAGTACACTAGTTGAGTGCATGCATTCATCCACTGACTGTTAACTCTCTATTAGTTCCTTAAACAATTTGGAACTAATTTAACTGGACTTAACTCAATAAACCGAGTTAACTAATTACAACTCAAATATAACTCAACCTTATCTCCTTAATTTAAGGGATAACTCTTGCATGACTTTAGAAAGACTTCTAACTTGAATTTCTCCAACTAATTAAGTCAAAATAACTTAATTAATTATTTCCAAGTAGCTGTTAAGACTAAATTTTATTTTAATTCACAATTTAATTCAAGGACCAATTAAATTGGAGTATTTTTGTTGCCATATTTCAACACTCCCTCTCAACAAGAAAGGGAATATCTCCAACCCCGATCCTGTCTCTATGGAACTCGAATTTACACTTTGACAATGCCTTCGTCGAAATGTCATCATCTTGCTTCTCTATCGAAATATACTGCAGCAACATGATCCTCTTGGTTTGTGAAAATCCACGGGAAACAAATCTTGCCTTATGCTCCTCCACACTTCCATCAGCAGCTTGCTTTGCCATAGCATCAACCCAAATCAGTTGCTGCATTGCTTCCTTAAAGGAAGATAGCTCGGTCTCAACAAATTCCTCAGTAAGGGCCATATATCTAGTGTACCTATCAGGTGACCTCATCTGTCTGCGTTGAGAAGATGGTGCTCCTACATTCTCTCTAGCATCCTTCAACAATCAGTCAACTTCTCTTGTGCACTTCCATCCATCTCTGGAAGGCTTTGCTTGAGTGGATGTCTCCACTCCTAGAACCTCTGCATGCAGCTGCTCTGCATCAGTCTAAGGCTCCTCTTCCTTAGGAACCAACGGTTCCTCCACAACCTGTAGTTGGAGCTCCCTCTCAAGGGAAACTCACATGGCCTTCTGCTCATCAAACATCAGATCTCTACGAACCACTATCCTCCAAATGGTAGGCAAGTACACCCGATAGTTGTGAGGTGTATCAGTGTACCCCACACGTATCCCCAACTCTGTTGTCAGCTCAAGTTTCTTCTGGCATCCTTTGTCACATGGCAATATACCGATGAGCCAAAGATCCTGAAGTGATCCACATCTGGTCTCTTACTGGAGAAAGCTTCCTCTGGTGTCTTCATTCCAAGTATGCGATGTGGGCTTCTATTCTGCAAATAGACCGTTGTGTTGCATGCCTCAACCCACAAGTGAAGTGGCAGGCCTTGGTCATGCAACATTGCCCATGCTGCCCCTACAATAGCTCTCTTCTTCCTCTCGTCCACCCCATTCTGTTGTGGGTTATGAGGTGCCATCAACTCTCGTTTAATTCCTTCCACTGCATAGAAATCCTTAAACTATTGAGAGACATATTCTCCACCATTGTCACTTCTCAAAGCCTTGATCTTCTTCCCTGACTCTTTCTCGACCAAAGATTTTAACTCACAAAACTTTGAGAAGGTTTGCTCCTTCTTCTGCATGAAATAAATCCATCATTTACGAGAATAATCATCAATGAAAATCACATAATACCTTTGCTTCGCTGTGGATGTCGTCAAGAATGGTCCACACACATCAATATGAACTCGCTCTAAGAAAGCCTTTGCTTGACTGTCTTGATCATGAAAGGAAGACTTGGTGTACTTTCCCAAGATACAACCTTTGCATGTGTCAACTTGCTCAAGTTTACCTTTGAGAAGTCCTGTAGATATCTATTGCATTATCTTCAAAGCCCATGATGAAAATGGCCCAACCGCCTGTGCCAAAAATCGTTAATGTCTTGGATTCACACCAATTCTTCTTTCGTACTCAATGCCGCACAATCATCTATCTCTATTTTATAGATGTTAATCACCCGAATCCCTATCCTCTTGGTCTAACCCGTGGCTATGTGTTAGGATTGCCTTTCCTTTATTGAATACAACATTGTATCCTTTTTCCTCAAACATCGCGACCGATACCAAGTTCTTCTTCAGTCTAGGCACATACTTCACATCTTTTAAGGTGATAGGAGCTCCATGATCCCTCTGAAAAGAAACCATGCCCACTCTTGAAAAACTATACCTTCCATCGTCACCCATCTCTATGCACATCTTGAGGTCTTTCTCCTCCAAGGTACTGAAGACATTTTTATCACCGGTCATGTGGAATGAGTCTCCACTATCAAGATACCAGACACAACCCATCATCGATGACACCATGCATGCGATGAGGGTAAAGTCCATTTCAAACTGAGAGGTTAATGCCTCACCTTCCGATCCTTCCGAGGATCCCTTCTTGGACTTCTTCGATGGACAATTAGTTACATAACATCCCATCTTGTGACAATTAAAGCATCTCATTTTAGACTTGTCACCCTTCTTCCCTCCATGAGAAGAATTCAATTTGGAATGGGAAGCCTTCCCCTTCCCTTTCCTTGCCTTACTTGCTAAGGCCATATTTTTTTCATCATCATCCTTGGATGAAGAACCATCTCGTGTGCTCCTCCTAATCTCCTCCTGCATAAGATCCGACCACAGTCGTTCCCAATCTGGTAGTTTCTCCCTTCCATTCACAGAGTCTTGGTAGCTATTCCAACCCTTTGGAAGGCCAAGGAGAGCGAGGCTCCCCATATCTTCATCGGCAGTAGTTATTCCCACACTACCAAGGTCATCTCTGCATGTGGTGAGCCTTTTCAAAGATGTGGAAATAGTATCACCCTTCTCCATATTGATTCTTCGAAGATTATCCTTGAGCGCCGATTTCCTCTGGTTGCTACTGTTCTGGTAGAGGTCCTTCAATGTCTTCCACATTGAAAATGGAGTATACTTCCCATGGAGACTCGAGACAATATGGTCTTGAACTCCCTCAAGGATGATCCATCTCATGTTCGCTACACACTTCTTCCACTCACCCAACTCTTGTGCATTAGTTGAAGCTGGCTTTGGGATTTCTTTTTCAATGAATTCCTTCAAGCCATTGTCTTCTAATACAACCTCAATTCTTTCTTTCCATGATATGTAATTTGAGCTACCTTCCAAGGCATACTCAAGTCTCAAGCCATAGAACGCCATTGGCCAACCTTGAAGTATGATATGAATTCGATTTGCACTTGCAACCCCAAACTTCAAACTTCCAATTCTCTTCTCAATATAATGTTCACAGCTCCGATGGCATGTAGAAAATTTCTACAAATCTAGCTCTGATACCATGTAGAAAATCTGCTTGTAGATTAACCCGATAATGCAATATAAATCAAAGCAGAATACTATAACCTACTTCTACTATCAATTTGCAGAAGCTTAAAGATCGAGCCGAACAATATCACTAGAAGAAGAAGAATTAATGCACAATACACATGAAAATACTTTGGGGTAAGCCTTAACTAAAAACCCCACTATCTGTATTATCATACAAGGTGGAAATACATAGGAATTATTACAAAGCCTTAGCTCTCACAGCTAGCCAGCTCTCAATACAATCCTCATAGATGCTCATAGGAAATCTTGGCTTCTCTCGAGCCTTCCTCTCTACACTCGAAGTTCCTATTTCCTTGTGTTTTTCATCTAGGATGAGTCACCTTCAACCAAGTGGAAAACCTCTTTACCAAGTGGATGATCTCGTGATCTCACACACCGTTAAAACTGCGCAATCCTCAAGGAATGATTCCTTGACTGCATGCATGAGTTTTCTTTATAAGAAAACACATGCAACTGATAGTACACTATCCTTGACTTTAATCTCAACTGGGTCTTTCTCGGAATAGACATGCATGAGTTTCTGATGAGGGAATCTTCAGTTAACTAGAGTACATTAGTTGAGTGCATGCATGCATCAACTAACTGTTAACTCTCTATTAGTTCTTCAAATAGTTTGGAACTAATTTAACTGGACTTAACTGAGTAAATTGAGTTAACTGATTACAACTCAAATATAACTCAACCTTATCTCCTTAATTTTAAGGGATAACTCTTGCATGACTTCAGAAAGACTTCTAACTTGAATTTCTCCAATTAATTAAGTCAAAATAACTTAATTATTTATTTCCAAGTAGCTGTTAAGACTAAATTCAGTTTTAATTCACAATTTAATTCAAGGAAAAATTAAATTGGAATATTCTTGTTGCCATATTTCAACATAACAATATATAAGCTCTGACATGCATAACCAATGCATAACCGACATACACTCATGACGACCACATCCAACAACAACACCATCAACTTTCACATGGTGACACAAATGAAAACATGATGAACACCATGCATACACAACAAGTACATAGACCATAAGCATAAGGAACACATATGCAACTAACATATATGCATGATCGATACATCGCCCATCCAGTCCAAGGGGTGAACCATGCTCTGATACCACTCTGTAACACCCTCCTCCCACATTTACAAAAGTTAACCGGTCTACTGGGGTAAACATGTGACGAAAGGCTACTAAGATATGATTCAACTCCCCATGTACAATTAAGGAAGTGGAATAGATAAAAGACAAACAATCTGACCTTCTACACATGCTACAGAACCCTTAAGAGCCAACCAACCCTTCTAGGTGATCAACCCCTTGGACAACTTAGCATTTTACTCACCTAGAGCCTCAGTCTCTCCCATCACATGGGCATGTGTGTGACTGGGACTCTATAGTTGCTCCCATAGCAAGGGTGATAGCGGCTGGGGACTTTTTGAGCTAGTCCTGAGCCTGCGACCCAAGATTATGTGCCACTTTTTCAGGGCCAGGTCTCACGCCACTGCCCAGAACGTCATGAAACTTCCATAAATGAAAATTAACATCGAAACAATGATGATAATGCAAATACTTTAACAAACACTTAACTAGACCCCTACTAGCCATGATAAGAATTTCGTCAAACATGTCACAAATATACAATCTACAGGTCATAACAACATATTTGAGCATAGGGGTGTCATACTTATCTAAGAATCACTAAGAAGCATTGATGCCTTATCACATTAGCTGAATTATCATCTATTAGGTGACATATTCATTGTTCATTCATTTACAAATCAAATCATGATGAGAGCTATACATCATCACCGTCATAAAACATGCTCATGACCAACATATAACCAACAAAAATAACAAGGATATAACAACCATAAAAACCACATATGAACCAATACATTTACACATAAAATACCATGGAGAAGGAGCTCTTATTAGAATGCATAGGCTGACCAGGTATGGGACTTCCACGAATCACCTAACCATAGACTAGGCTGAAGCATATCTCTCTTTCATTGAGTCACCCCCGTGCCATATTCTAAGCATGAAAAAAACAAATCCATCAAAACTGAGGCTTCAAGAGGCCAAACTACCTCAACCCTCAACCAGTGATTCCACCTCATGGTCAAACATCACTAACCATCACAAGATCGGTCTCTACCCGAGCTGTCCAAGGCTCTAAATCATTTGTTCCAACCAAGGCTTCCAGGACTAGTAACTCAACCCACAACTATTGTCGGGCTTCATATCATTTGTCCAACCAATGCTCCAAGACTAGTAAATCAACCCACCAAGGGCTCTAAAGCGTTTGTCCAACCAAGGCTCCAGGACTAGTAACTCTACCAAAGTTGTTACAAGGCTCCAGGACTAGTAACTCAACCCAAGTTGTTACAAGGCTCTATAGCTTTTGTCCAACCAGGGCTCCAGGAACTAATAACTCAACCCATAACCAAAGGAATATGAGAGCCAACTAGAAAACAAAATTAAAACCCACAATGCCATGGTTATCTAGGAAATGGAAAGTCTAGGAAAAACCAATGTTAATCTAGGCAATCCTCCATGCTAATGACCGATCATAACCAAATAACCACATGAATATGTCATGCATGCCAAAAATAGCAAGTAAATCATACATGAGACTTGGTACTTGCAAGAAAAACTTGTTGTAGTTGTTGATCCTGATGTCCTCTTGCACTTTCCTACTTTTCCTTTGCCTTCTTTTTCCAAATTCCAAGTATGCCACACTTCTCCAAGAGTGTTCCAAAAAACTCAAATTGCCCAAGAGTATGAGAGAGAGAATAGAGAGAGCTCCAAAATTGAATTGACAAAAGGTTACAAATTGATCCTCAAAAGCCTTTTTATTAATGAGAACTCTATTTTCTTTATTTTCCATTATTTTCCTTCATTTTCCTCCGCACATGCTACTTGTGACCTTTCACCTTCCTTTTCTCCTATTTTCCATTATTTTCATAAATAAATGCCACTTTGCCTTTGCTAATTTCCTTAGCCATTAATTAATCACAAGTGATATCATCACTATATTTTTGCCCAACATTTATCTTATAATACGTGTCCCATGACAAAGGTCTTATTTTTTACCTTTACTAACTTTATTACATGGTTTTTTAACCAGGGCTTTTACAATGTGTTGCCCAAATTGTCAGCTAGTCAAGTCATCGTGTTTGCTGCTGACTGGGAAAATGCTTCTTCGACACTCTGGAACCTTATCTTGGCCTATAGAACTGAACACATCTTCCTTCCTTAGCAAATTGAACTACCCAATGAAGCCCATGTGCTACCCTTGCGCAAATTCTTGGATAAATTGCAATCTTTCTCTGCAATGCACTTTACTGGATTTGTAAAACTTCCTCCACCCTCTCTCTCTCTGCCCCTCTCTATCTCTACTTCCATATTGAATCTCAAACTCTTCCAGCATTGTTGTCTCTCTGGAAAATCGAACTCTCTAAGGAATTCAAACTCTCTGTGGTTCTCACAAGTGTATTCTCCATCTACCCATCGACTTCTTATAATCCTCTGTTGGACCTCCAACGACCAAGATTAAAACTTAAAAAAGGGACTAGATTAATTCCCTGTCGATCTGTGTGAGTTTCTATATGCCTCACACCTTATCTCAATTAACTATGATTAATTAATGCCTTTTCCTAAGTTTAGACTTAGGAAATAATTAAAAAATAGGCTAATAATCTAATTGAGACACTTCTAGGTGGAATTTCCAGAAACAATTTATGGGTTATGGAGAGCTTATGTGTTTTAGCCTCTCCACAAGTTTTCAAGACTAGAACACCTCTGGTGCTACAAAAACTAACACTCCTTAGCGAGGAAGGTATTCTTTCTTATGTTGCACATACCACCACAACACCTTGCTTTTGTACCACCCTCTTTCACGTAACTGATGTCCGACCACTACCCACCAATCATTGTGTAACTATTATGTTGCATCTGTGTTGTTACTGACACTGTCATATTGATGCCAACTTTTCATCTGCACTGCAACTCTCTCTCATTTGTTGTTGCTGCAATTGCAACTACTGCAACTGAGAAGCATCCGAAATATTGAATCAATTGTATCTTATGCTGCATTTGTCTCCTAAGCATATGACTGCTACTAGCCACTGCACTATCCACTGAAGAATATGTGTTGTTGTTGACTCTGCTACTGAACCACCTGCTCTGCTACCAACACTACATTGTGCTCCTTAGCACTTGAGTGCCACTAGTCTGCAACTATCACTTAGGTAATCTGATTACAATTCTTGACACTGATCCAACCTGCTACTAATTACTATGGGCCCCCATATCAAGGTGATGATGCATGAGGTCGACTCCTCAGTGGACCCTCCCATGTCTACAACTCTCTGGGATGACAACTCCAAATCACCCCACAACGAAATCTTCCTCTAGCTTGGACGATAACTTGTCTATTTCCGTGGACACTGCTCCTGGTCCTTATTCTCTGTATTGTCCTTCTTCCCAAGAGGACACTGCATACTGTAGTCGCCAAACTCACCACATCTTATGCACTTGACCTTTGACATGTCCTTCTTCTTCTTCATTCCCCCTGTCCCAACTAGGATCCTTAGATGCTAGGGCCACATTTTGTTCTTCCTTTTCACCCTTCACACCCTTGCTGCTATTGCCGTTGATGGAACTTTTTGCTAGAGCCTGCCTCAAATCCTATTGTTGTAGATCATGCCACATCTTTTCCCATTTAGGTAAAGTGTCTATGCCAAAGATACTTTAGAAAAACACTTTCCAGTCATCTGAGACATTATTCAGTGTTAACCGTACAAGCTCTATGGGTTGGGGTACCTCTCCAATGACTGATAGTCGATCTCAGACTTCCTGAATCCTAGTGAGGAAGCCATCTATGCTCTCATCCTTTTGCATCCTTATGCTCCTTAACTTCTCCCAGAGAAATAACTTTTGCTGCTTAAAAGAACTTTGAAATAGCTCGAAAAGAGTATCCCACATCTCCTTGGTCGTACCTTTATCTGCCACATGTGAGACTAGATGGTCTTGGAATCCATCCAAAATCATCCTCTTCACCTTTGCCATTTCCCTCTGATACTCCTTGCGCTGATCAACATCCTGGGGTACTACTACTACATTTTCTAGATAGGTATTTAGGCCATATTCATCGAGAAGGAAGGACATCTTAGCCTTCCAGATGACATAGTTGGAAGCTCCCTCCAACCGATCCTGATCTCTGAGCCCAATTGTGATAATCTCGAATTGGTTTGGAAACTCCCTCTTCCTCTGCTTGACTGCTTCTTTGCTACTCACATTCCTTTTTGGAATGTGCAATCCCGCTAGCTGTTATTTTCACCTACAACTAGGAAAATCATATTTCTTGGCTAGAAACCCTCTGAGAGGAATTTCCCTTGTGTGTGATTTTCTTTTCCACCCAACGTTGATTTTGCTACTGCAAAACCCTTTGCGTCCAACCAAGGAATATTCTCAGTGAAAAGTTGAGATTTTGCTACTCCCTCTACCCGCTAGAATCATTATTATGGGAAAATCAAATTTTCTGTCAACATGCAACTGAAAATCGAACCCTTGGCCAACAATTCGAACTTCCCAGCTAGGTATTACGTAGCACAAAAAAAAATCAGTTTATTGCTCCCTCTAAACAAAAAAAATAAATCTTCTTTCACCTCTTAGCTTCCCTGTCTAATCAATCACACTCTAACTCCATGTAAAATTTTCAATACTGAAATCCTATTGCAGCAACTAGATTTTTTCTTCTTCTTTCTAATAGTTAATTAATTTAAGAATTTATATGCTACAACAAATACAAAATAATTCACACTGCAACCTTCATAAATAAAACTACAAAAAATAATAGTGTTGGAAACTGAGAAATGTTAGTAGGCACACATGAAATATGACACAATTATTTTTAGATAAAATTCCCCAGAAAAACCTGATGTGGGAAAACTAGTGCAACAACTGAGGGTTTTATTATTATTATGCAGCAGCGATAAATTCCAAGTACAATTTGGATGCTGAAAACTGGCAATCCTGCAGAGAAAATACTTGCAAAAATATCTAGAGGGAAATAGCCTCACTCCAAGCAATCCGGACATTTGACGACCACTGAAAAGCAAGTCGTCCAACTGGGCTTGTGCAGGCTCTGCGTCAACCTGAAGTTGCCTACCACACATGTTGCCCAAATCGTCTACTAATCAAGTTGTCCTACCTGATGTTGACTAGGAAAATGCTTCTTTGACACTCTTGAACCTCAACTCAACCCCTCAAACTAAAAACATATTCCCTCAACAAATCAAACTACTCAATGAAGCCCGTGCATTGCGTAGCTTCCTCGAGAAATTTCGTCCCTTCCCTGTAATTCACTTTGCAGACCTGGAAAACATCCTCCGACATCATTTCCCCTTCCCCTCTCTATCTTTGCTTCCCTACTGAAGTTCAAACTATTCCAACATTGTTGGCTCTTTGGATAATCAAAATCTCCTAGGAATTCAAACTCTATGTGGTTCTCACAAATGTATTCTCCATCTACCCACAAACTTCTTATAATCCTTTATTAGACTTCCAACAACCAAGATTAAAACTTAATCAAGGGCCCAGATTAATTCCCTGCAAACTGTGTGATTTTCTCAATGATTCACAATTTATCTCAATTAATTCTAATTAATTAACCCCTTTTCCTAAGTTTAGACTTAGGAAATAATTAAAAAATAGGCTAATAATCTAATTGAGATACTTCTAGGTGAAATTTCCATAAACAATTTATGGGTTATGGAGAGATCATGTGTTTTAGCCTGTCCACAAGGTTTCGAGGCTATAACATCTCTGATGCTACAAAAACTAACATTTTATGCATGCATGCCAGTCGTCTGCATGCATTGTAGTGAATATAGTTGTCATGTATATAGTCGGTTTTACAGTTTGAGTTATCATGCACGATGTCGATAGGTTGATATGATGCTGACATTATGTGTATATACATGTATATCGTGTTAATATGTATTGATTTGTGCCAACAAGATAACCCCCCTTGAAACACACTACGATATGTTTGATTATGTTTATATTTGGTTTACTCGACATGGTATGTTTGCAGGAAGAAGAAGATCATATATGACGAACAAAATCGTGGGTTATAGTTCATGTGACTCCCCTTGTAGATTAGTTGAGCAATAAGGAAAAGAGTACTCTCCTCACATAGCAAATACCTTGAGAAGTCTAAAGGCAGATATCAAGAGTTATGAGGCAGATAATGACATTATCAATCATAGGAAAGGCTTTCCAGAGCTCAGGAAAATAAATCTGAGGTCAATGCAGTGATCCTTCAGATCTTATTAGATTTTCAGAGACAGGGACAACCATGTAGAAACTATGGTGCAGATTGACAATTGCTTATGATGTTTTAATCAAAATCACTAGACACAGTCCTTACAATCTCCTAGGCTGAAAAGGAAATCGACAAGGGTAACCTCAAACGACTTCAGCTCAGTAGCTAGACCTACTGAGCATGAGAGGGATCTCTCTAAGTCTCTTATCAGTGACATGACTTTAAATCAAATAAATTTTAGGTTAGATATGTGTTTTTGTTTCTTTTCTTGTGAACATTTGGTCTTTTAAGGATTTGCTGAACTTAGGGTTTGGAGCCACAAGTAGGTCTAGGCTGTGGGAATACAAGAGCAAACATAAGAAGGAGCTAGATATCAGAAGCCATGGTGTAATTTGAGTATTTTTTAGTGTATTATAGAGGATATAGTGTGGAAGAAACTAATGAGAATAAATAAACATGATTTCATTAGCTTAAGAATGCAAAACACATAACTATGAAACTAGATAACAAAGCTTGAAAAACAAGAATTATGAGTATTTTATCACAAGGCATTCATAGAAAGAAGAGATATAATGTAGATAAATATGTTTATACCATGAGAAAACAAAAAGAATGAAATACAAGCACCATGAAATCAATGGGATAGAGTTCCTTGAAAATAGCTGCAACCTGTATCTGTATTAGCTTAAAGATGATTACAATGCAAGCCTCCTTTACAAAAAGTTCAACCCTCTTCGCCCGAGGAGAAATGATACATATAGAATCTCCTAGACCACTTTCCCACCTTCAGGAGTCGAATTCCTTGGTGGAGGAACTGACTCCAAGATTCTCTCAACAAAGAGGTAAGAGTGAGAAGGTGAAACACAAACACTTCATGAAGAGTTTGTTTAGGAGTTTGCTTCTTTTGTGAGGCCTAATAAACATAAAAAAAAAACTTATGATGTACATTTATTCATTCCTACATCACCTAGCCTCTTAACTACTTCCATTTAATAGGGAATCTTGACTTTGACCAAGTCAAATTGAAAACTAGAAATTTTACATAGCGAAATTTTCCAAATAAAAACACAGAAAGTGCAAAAGCGTAGCACCGACTTTTATCTGATTTTTAGGTGTCTTCCAGGGGTCAAAATGAAAATATGAGAGAACGGTCAAGTAGCCCTTCAAGTCTAGTTTCCAAAACAGTTTGAATTTATGCATTTGGAGCATGGGAAGACCTTAAAAAATCCATTCTCCCAAGGTCGCTCCAGAAGCACAACGCCTGTAAAGAAATGGTCTAGAATGCTAGTTTTTTGCCACTTTTTTGCAATTTTCTCCAAACCTAAGCCACC
>APFE030260427.1:2025-26808 GCA_000404065.3 Pinus taeda | reverse complement strand
TTTTTGTGCAACTTAGGCTGCAACATTCACTAATTAAATTATATGTGGAAACAAGAAGTGAGCAAGAAGAAATAACCACACACACAATTGACATTGTTGTTTTTGGACAAATGTCCCTGAAAAAACCCAACGTGGGAAAATTGGTGCAGCAGCTAAGGGTTTGTATTATTATGCAGTAGTTTATGAATACAATGTTTGGATGCCTTACTGGGTATCCGATGCTGGCAGAGAAATTAGTGAGAAATACCTCATTATCACTGGAGATTCAATACTGATCCAGGCTCTGGATGTGAAGCCCCACACTGCCTCTACGTCAACTTGCGCAGTTCAATGTCACCCTTCTTGCTGGTCGATTTGCCTCTGGAACTTCGACTCTTTGCCCTTCCGGTCTCACACCCCGGCTTCTGGCTCTAGAACTCGACTCCAACAAATTTTGAATCTCTTCTCAGGCTTTGCGTTGCCTCAGTGTGGCTCTATGCTGCCTCAGCATGGCTTTGCACTGCCCAACATGGCTCTACGCTGCCCAGCATGGCTCTGCACTGCCTCTTCTAGATCTCTCTCTGCCTCCTCTGCCATGTATCTCCAGATCATGAAACTCTCCAACTGAAAAACTATCCATGTCCCTCACTGCAAGAAATATCTTCGAGATCCTCTCTGGGAACTGCAACACTGCTCTCTTGAGAAAATCGATTTCTGATCTATCACTCGATGTGTCTTCCAAATGCCCATCGAAGTCCTTATAATCTTCTCGTTGAATAATCAACGACCTGAGATTAAATTATACTCAATGGCTCAAATCATATTGACTCAATCTTCGTCATTTTCTAGAAGATTCACACCCAGTTTTATTAATACCCTTTAATTATTTTAATTTCCTAAGTTTAGACTTTGGCATCCATTAAAAATAATTAATTCTTTTAGTAAAACTGTCTCTGGGTGGAATTTCCCAAAACAATTTCTGGGTATTTTGGAATACATGTGTCTTAACCTCCTTGCAAATTTTGAGGCTTAGAGCACATCCAATGCTCTACCAAAAATCAACAAATGGCCCATTGTCACCACAACCAAAGTCCCCTACTCTTCATCGATGAGAGGAGTCCCGATTCACTTGTGATAGATAGTCTAACTCTTGAGGTACAAAGTGATGGAGCTAGTTTAAAGAGAGGCTCAATAAAGGCACGAGGCTTCAAAGAAGCAAATTGCTTTCTAAGAAAAACCCTAGAAATGAAGGCACAAGGCATAGGGTTTGAAGATTTTTTATGGTAATATGTATTCACATGGTCAATTCTTGAGGGAAGAAAGGGATTCTTATGATTTACTCTATCGAGTACTAAGCTCATACAACCCTCAAGGAAGTCAAGTTGAGGGAGAACCTGTGGTTTCTTGCGCAAGCACCTAGGATTTCCATTTTGGATCAAGCACCTAGGTCAAGAGATTTTATGGATGCAACTCGCGCGGATGCCCACCAAACTTGGAGGATAGGTAGCCTAGACCCTAAACTTGATGTTTGGGGTCTCGAATTCCCGAAAAATCACCTCCCTAAAAAATTTTGGGAAGCCCTAGATTTCCACCATACCTTTAAGGGACTGCAATTTAGAAGGAGAAAACTATGGAGAGAGAGCTTTGATCACCAAATGGCTTGGACCAATCCCTTGTCCTTTGGGCATATGGAGTCCTAGATGCTTTAGATTTTCCAAAATCGTCCTTAAGGAGGTCAAGAATTGATGCCCTAGCTACCAACCCTCAACAATTACCCACTTAAGAGTTATGGAGTTTCATGGAGAAAAACAATATTTCATCTATACTAGGAACATTCATCATTTTCCATACAATGAGTAACATATGCAATTGTCAACCAACTAACTTTCAAAATTATCTTCAATAAATTAGGGAACAATAAAAATAACCTAGTTGCAACAATTCCATACATTAGACATATTCCAAAAGAAAAACTTCAATATAAAGCACTTACAAGATGACAACATAATATATCCATCCACAATTCAAGAGATAGCTCCAAAGAAGATCAAATTTCAGCTCCAAATATCAAAATGCATCTAAGATCATCCAATAGCCAACCAAAGAAAAAGTGTGAATTTGCCAAAAAGTCTAAAATTCTTAAGTATGATGATGATCTCTCAAAAATGAACCTAATTTCTATTTATATGATTCCTCCTAAATCAATTTTAGTGTATTAGCGCCCAAAATATTATAATAATGAACAAGATACATGCTTTGATTAGAAGCTGACCAAGGTAGCTTTTACAAATTATGAATTAGCCATCCAAATGCTAGCCGAGTTGATGATGTCACGCTGATGCAAGGCCATTGGAGGGCCACGTTGAGTCGCCTAGGTGCCAAGATGTGAGAGAGGGCTCCATAAATCACAAACTAGGGGATGGCCCTTAATTCTTCATGCAAGTCATCGTGTGGGGCCCTAAAGTGGGTTTGGGGCACAAATGCAGATCTCATGGGTCTCCTGATGATAGAATAGGCTGTATGATGCTCCAAATAAGGGATCTGATGATGGTTCTTTCCCTCCCATGTCTCAAGGGTGAGACAAACCTTCTTTGGGAGTCAAATCAGTTGCCACTCCATATGGTACATCAACTGAGCACACTGGTCCAAGTGCATCATCTCGTGAATAATGTGAGGCAATAAAACAACTGCTGAAGGTGTTGATGTTTCCCATGGTGTGAAATGATGCTCTACACATGATGGGAGTCCCATGGCTCTCAACGCATCACCTCGGGTGTCAATATGATCCTCTGGTGGACACGGGCCCTAATTAAGTTGCCCAACCCATGATCAAACCACCTGCCAATTACATATAAGATCCAATGCACATCCACACTATTAGGTACAATAATTCATTAGTGCATCTAAGTGAACCAAGCTTCTTTTCAAGGGCATGATTGAGACTTAATAATGGGCTTCCCTTCCAACTTTGGGCCTTTGATCTCAAAGTAGTGTTACCTACCTAGGTATGAGTGGTTAATAAACAACCCTATTAGGTGTTCCCAACCCCTAAGGGGAAGGACAATTCCTTGGTACATCCTTCATTTGATAGGTGTCATGTGAATGATGATGGATGGATGGGGACATGGGGGTCTCAAGGCCAAAGGCCATGGGTTCAAGGGTGTCAATGACGAGAGATGTCCACATAAGTAGTGTTACCTCCATAGGTATCATTGGTTAATAAACAACACTATTAGGTGTTCCTGACCCCTAAGGGGAAGGACAATTCCCTGGTACATCTTTCATTTGATAGGTGTCATGTGAATGATGATGGATGGATGGGAACATGGGGGTCTCAAGGCCAAAGGCCATGGGTTCAAGAGGGATGTCCACATACTAGGTGTATAGATGTAAGAGGGAGCAATCATGGATACATGAGTTACCTTGACCTTTTTTTTCCACCTTTCTATATTTTCCTTTTGCCTCTTCTTGATTTTTTCTTTGTATTATTTCTCGGGGATCCAGGAAATGAGAGCATGTTGTGTATGATGTAAGTAGTTATTACCCCCTTAAGGTGGGGCAGTTCATCAGCCACAAGGGGTTGGGACATGTGTGATTTCCTTCATGAGGTGGGGGCACTCATAGGACTCAAGGAACCAGGGTGATACCCATAATAAGGGCTAGATCTCATGTTTGGCTTTTATTCACTTGCTATATTAATGTTTCGATCATCTTTTGCATTTTTATAATATTCTTTCCTTTTGTTTCTTGCTTGTGGCCATGATATGATTTTAACATTCTTTTAGCTGCATTAACCTTCGAGGCAACAATTTTAGGCCCGAACCAGACGTGAACAAGGGGGAGGGGTGTGCTAGTGCCTTGTGGACACAGAGAGGGAAAATGATGAAATAAGACTTGTAATGCGTGGAGGGGATTGAAAATGCAGATCAGGAAAAGGGTACCACACTACCAAAATTAGGGTTTCCCAAGTAGTACTCTTCCTAAAGCCATGGGCCAATAGGGGAGATCCCATAGGACTAGGATTGAGGATTAACCTCCCATTTAAGGTGAGGGAACAAAACTACTGTTGAAGTCGTTCCTTCTTCCAAGTCACTCAATAATCCATACCCAAGATGCCCAAGGAAAGACAAGCATAAGCACCTGATTACACAATGAAAAACATACCTTTTGTGTTGGATTTACCACGTTCAAACATATGCTCTCAATGTTGATTTCTAGTAGCATCGGATGTGCTCAAAGCCTCAAAATTTGCAGGGAGGCTAGGACACATGTATTCCAAAATACTTGGAAATCGTTTTGGGAAATTCCACCCAGAGACAGTTTTATTAAAATAATTAATTATTTTTAATGGGTGCCTAAGTCTAAACTTAGGAAATTAAAATAATTAAAGGGTATTAATCAAACCGAGGGTGAAACTTCTAGAAGAAGACGAAGATCGAGTTCAATGATCTAAGCCATTAATTAGAATCGAATTTGGGCTGTTGATTACTCAACTGGAGGATTATAAGGACTTTGATGGGCATTTGGAAAACACATTGGAGAGAGATCAAGAGATCAAATTTCTTAGAGAGGGCAGTGCAACAGTTGCTAGAGAATCGATCAAGGAGATTTCTTGTAGTGAAGGGCAGGGATAGTTTTGGTTGGATAGTTTCTTGATCCGGGAATACGTCGTAGAGGAGGCAGAGAGAAATCCAGAAGAGGCAACGTGGAGGCCACGCAGGGTAGCGTAAGGCCAAGCAGAGGCAACATAGAGCTTCAGAGGGAGCTCAAATTCCAACCAGGAGAAACAAGTTTCAGGCAGGAAGTCGGGGTGTGAGACCGGAAGGCCTAAATTTTGAATCTACGGACAGTAGGAGATCGAGGAAGAGGTGACATAGATCCCCAGAGAGGTTGACACAGAACTGGAAGAGACGAGTTTCAGTACAGGAAGTCAGGGTGTGAGACCCGAAGGCCTGAAATTTGAATCTCCAGACAATAGGAGATCCGGGACAAGGTGACGTAGATCCCCAGAGAGGTTGACGCAGAACTAAGGGTGACGCAGTAGTTGCACAGAGCTAGCATGGGTCCAGCCATCCAAGGCTTGGATTAGTGGTCTGATCCCTAGTGATAGTGTGACGTATTTCTCACTAATGTTCTTCCAGTCAGATTCTCTGTATTGGACAGCCAGTAAGGCATCTAAAGATTGTATTCAGAAAATTGTTGCTTAATAATACAAACACTCAGTTATTGCACCAATTTTCCCGCATTGGGTTTTTCTGGGGACATTTGTCCAAAAATAACAGTGCCATGTGTTGTGTATTTCTTTCTTGCTTTGATTCTTGTTTCTGCATGTAATTTTAATTGGTGACGGTTGCAATGTATTAGTTTCGTTATTTTCTATAGGATGCATTAAATAATTTGTTTAGTAATTTAACAAATAGAAAAAGCTTAATTAGTTCCTACAATAGAAATTTGGGTCTTCCAAATTTTCACACTCAACAGATGGGCGAGGGGACATATGACGAATGCAAGGAGTAGAGATCAAATGAAACAATGCATCGACTACACCGGTGGCTATCAAGGGTTGTTACCCTGTTGGCTGAAAAGAGGTCTAGGAGAAAATTTCTCCTACGGGGTCGTCCACGTTTGGTGGGTAATGGACCCCATCTCTAGATAAAATAGTCCTGCAAGCATCTTACGAAGCCACATTGCCTCATGACTAGCCATACTCGTTGCCATGTACTTTATCTCTGTTGAACTAAGTGCCACTGATTGTTGCTTCTTGCTATACCATGAGATCATGGCTTATCCCAATCTGAAACAACATCGAGACATGGATTTTTTTTCCACAACACTCCCAAACCAACCATAATTTGTGTATCTTTGCAGCTTTACTCCACCAACTCTAACATATATGAGCCCAAAGTTCATTGTACCTTGCAGGTGCCTCAGCACATGCTTCGCCTAATGGACCTGTCTTGGCTCCACCATGAACTGGTTGAGTATGTTCATAGCAAAACAAATAATTTTTCCCAATTTTGGTAAATTAATTAAAAGGGACAACTAGTATTTTGGAGAAAGGTAGCAAGTATTATTCTATTATAGATTGGCGGCAAATTGTTATTTTATTACAATGGTGGAAAAAGTAACTAAGTGGAAAATGACCCCCACCAATAAAATAATATTAAAAAGAGTCTAGAAGGATGGAGTGAAAATATAAAGGGAGGAGGGACTCATTTTGTGGATCATCTTTTGGCTATTACACTTCACATTTCATCTTCTCTTGGAGTTGTTTAGCACAAGGGCCAGAGTGTTGCTTAGCACCAGGAATTTCAAGTGGAATTCCACCCTCATTTCGGAGAACTTCAAGTGTTTCCCTAGTGAGGAAATTTGGGGAGCTCAATTCAGAGCTTCCATTGGACATCATTGCAAGAGTTTATTCAGCAGTGCATTTTTCTTGGCGTAGAGTTATTTTGTGGAGCACATTGTGGGAGCAAGCGTGGGTTAGAGGCTTTGAGATTTTGCAGGGATTTTTCTTATTGTTAGACCGAAGTTTGGAGAGTGATTTGCCGCGCTAGATTGGAGGCTATTACCTAGGTCAATTTTTCTATCTTTTGGCAAGGGTGCAAATGCTATTAAAGAAGTGTTGCGTAGGGGTTTAGAGAAGTGAAGTAGGGAGAGATAAGGGTTGGAGATAGGAGGTATTTCTTAGTGCAGAATTTAGCCGGAGCTTCGAGAAATTTCCGTGGTAGATTTGGGCATAGTTTAGTAGTATCAATATTGTGGGGCGTTTTCTGGCCAGATTGGGCAACTCACACTTGTTGGGGGTCATCGGGGGTTGGTGGATTCAGCCCAGACCCTTTCAGGGTTTATGTGGGTTTATTGAGAAGAGTCTCCGACTAATTTTAAAGAATTATTTGGGCGATATTTGGGCCCGAAATCATCATTCTTATAGCAGGTCAAATTGTTGGTTAGCTGGGGAATTTGCACATTTTGTGGGTTCCACTTTTCCTTGGAGATAGGCCAAACTTTTTCTAGGTATTTTCAAGTTTGAGGAGAGGAGCTTGCGGCTACAATTTCAGAGCATTCCGAGTATTATTTTGAGTAGGACGACCAGTTCTATTTGGCAGCGTAGCAGATTTTCTCGGCAGTGTGCATTATCAATTTGGAGTCATTTTAGTAGTTGGGTTTGCAAAATTTCACTTGGGGTTTGCATAGCTTGCACAACAAGCCCAAGTTCCATTTTTTTTACTCAAATACGTACTCAGATTCCCATTGATTAATAAAATGGCTCAATTATTCTTCTTATTTTCTATGGCGTTCTAATTTGGGTGCTTGGACTTTAATTTTAACTGTCATTCCTAGTTCATATTTTTGGTATTTACTATTATTTTCTAATTAGGAATATTAAAATGGTATTAGAGCCATGATCTTGGCTATTTGTGGGCCTTAAGCTAAGTGATGACAAGACCAGGATAAAAAGCGAAGAAATCATGGGATCCAAAGAAAGGTTAAAATCAAACAACATGGCAGTAACCTTGAATGAGGTGATTAGGATGCAAAACATGATGATTGATGTGGGGGAGCACTTGATTTTTACCAAAATTGGGAATCATGACCATTCTCAATTATACAACAAATCCAATATGCCCAAAATTATAGATAATGCATCAAGATGGCAAGACATGATTGCAACTAATGTGGAATTATTGGTAGCAAATTGGAGGACATACCAATCATTCGGACATGATATTAAGGCGTCCCTCTCCTTTTGTCTCCCTCTTCTTTGAACTAAGAGACATGCACAAAATAATGGTAATTCAGTGGAATTATGCAGGGATGATGAGGAGGATCAAGGCAAAAGATGAAACAATAGTTGAAGGGGCCATGGTTGGCAAGGAAACAGTTGAGCATACACTCGTTGATGAGATGCCGACAGTTGATGAGGTACCCAGTTTTGTGAACGAGTTTTCAGGTGATAGCAATGCACCACAGATTGATGAGGTGCCAAGAGACATCTCCACCGTTGATGCAAAATCGATAGGTATAGAGGCATCTAGATCTATGACAGAGTTTTCGAACAACAGTCACCTACAACTAACAAGTGAGATTGTTTTATATGATGGGTTGTCGGTGGAGGAGAAGTTGGAGGCTCAAGTTGAGGTCGTGATGGAGGAGGATGTGCAAGCACCCTTGAGGCTAGACATTGATGAGGGGCAGCGTTGAGAGCACATGTTGGGATTTCAACACAGTTCACTGCAGAGGCACGTTGACTGTTGATTTGGGGTAGCATTGGATGTGCTCTAGCCATGAAAATTGGTGGAGGCTAAGGCACATAAGATCTCCAAGACCCAAAAATGGTTTGGGGAAATTCCACCTGGTTAGAGAGATATTAAAATAATTAATATTTTTGATGGGGTTCTTGAGTCTAAACTTAGGAAAATTAAAATATTAATGGGTATTAATATAAAACTGGGTGAGAAGGTTCTAAATGACATGGATCAAGCCAAATCTAATCTTAATCGTTGATTAGAGACTTAATCTCGGCCGTTGAAGACTCAACAGGAAAAGTATAAGAGGAGGCTTGAGGGTTAGTTGGAGATACACCAAGATTGAGCAGTCAGTTCGATTTTCTGGAGTCGGGTTTGCTGAGAAAATTCGAACCAATGATCTGAGTTGCAACGAGGGGCAGTGAGTACATATCAGAGAGGCAAAGATAGTGCTAGAGATCCAGAGCAGTGATTGAGGAGGATACGTATAGCCAGCAGGATCCACGCAGAAGGCCAGAGAGACTGCGCAGAGGCTAACAGGGCCGACTTGGGTGACAGAGAAGGCCAGAGAGCTAACACAGAGAGGTAGAGGGTTGATGCAGGGGGTTCCAGAACTATGCAGAGGCTAGGAGGGCTAATGCAGAGCCTTGGAGAAGCGCTGGAACGATTTTTGTGGGGCAGACTTGCTGAATACCTGCTTCCAAAGAGAGGTATTACTTGCAGATAGAAATCTCTATTGGGTGAATCAGTGTGGCACCCTTATTATTCTCGAGAAAGTTGCTTAATAATAAAACCCTCAGAATTATTGCACAGGTTTTCCCAAGTTGGGTTTTTTTGAGGATGGTTGTCCAAAAATAATGGTGTCCCTTGTGTGTTTGTCTATTATTTTAGTTGATGATATGTATATGAGTTGAGACTGCATTTTTGTTTATTTTCAGTATTTATATGATTAAATAAGTTGTTAAGGAATAAAAAAGTAGGTGAAATAAACCAGATAATGTAGGAAGAATTTATGACGTGTTAGACTTAGAAATTTCAACATGGTATCAGAGGGAGGTTGCAGATCACAGGAAAACTGAAGGCACCAGCCTAATTAGAGGCATTTGCAGTAGTAGCAGCTATCCCGAGAGACAGAACTGCTCCTAAGCAGAAAGCGGTAGAGAAGGAGTGACAAAGAGGGCCTGCGTCATCATTCTGAGCCAGAGAGGGCCAATACAGAGGCAGAGTGTAGGAATTTACAAGGTAAGTTCCTCAAATAGAATGCGAAAGGACATTGCTCACAAATAGATCACAGATCAATACACCAGTATTCTTGATGTGGTTAAAACCCTCAAAGAGGGAAACAATCCACGGGCCTTAGCCAATGCGGCCACTTCAGGTAATTTATTAATAAAAGAAAGAAAATTTACGTAAGCTTCTCTCATGAATGGTCACCTTACAAATGACCCTCTATGCTCCTTAAATAGAGATCATGGAACAATCAAGTGTTAAGCCACGGATCAAGTGTCGGTAATACCGAGGAGAGAATGAACCATCGGATCACTTCATGTCTAGAACATATTATGACCATCGGATTGTAAGTTACAAACATACATAGTAAAGAAACACACTTTGCCTAACTCTACACTAGACCAAGTTATACTTAACTATTTCCTATGTGTCGTAATATCCTAACATCCCCCCTTAAGAACAACTTGGGATAAGATTGAAGGATGTACAAATATGACACAATAGGAGAAGGAAGGAGGCATTAGAGCCTATCCCCCCTTAGTGACCACTTCCTGAAGTCCAACCATAAATTGAAGTTTAGTGAACTTTTCCTTTGTGAGAGCCTTTGTAAAGATGTCTGCAACTTGATCATCAGTTGAACAATATTGTTCTTCAAGAGCATGGTCATGAATGAGCTTTCCGATGAAGTGCATGTGAAGTTCAATGTGTTTTCTGTGCTAATGTTGGACTAGATCTTTGCATAGTTGAATGACACTTTGATTATCACACCAAAGTGTAGTCGGATGCTGCTGCTGAAATCCAAACTCTGACAGGATCTGACGAAGCTATAGGGATTCCTTACTAGCTTCTATGCCACGATACTCTGCTTCTGCTGAAGAAAGAGAAATGGCACTTTTTTTCTTGCAAGCCCATGTAATAGGTCCAGAACCAAGAGTGAAGACATAACCTGCAATAAACTTCCGATAATCAGGGTCACTAGCCCAATCGGAATCAGTGAAACCAACCAATAGAGGAGATGCTTTTGCATTGTAATGAATCCCAAACTGCACTGTACCTCGAACATAACAAAGTATTCTTTTAGCTACTTTCCAATGACTTTCATGTGGGTTTTGTATAAACCGAGCAATAAGGACAACAACAAAGGAAGGTCAGGACTGGTATGGATCAGATACAAAAGTTTTCCTACAAGCTAACAGTATAAGGTAGCATAAACTTCATGGGAAGTACAAGTGACTGAAAGTTTGGCTCCAGACTGAAAGGGAGAAGGCGTTGACTTACAGTCTTCCATGTGAAAGTGGCGTAGAAGATCGTAGGCATACTTGGAATGGGAAAGGGAAATACCTTCCGTGGATTGCAAGACTTGAAGACCAAGAAAATAATGCAGGTGTCCTAAGTCTGTCATTTCAAACTTCTTTTTTAGGCTGGACTTCATGATAAGAGACTTACCCACTTTCTTGGTGTAGACAGTATAAGAGACTTACCCACTTTCTTGGTGTAGACAGTATTGTCAGAATGACACCTAGAAAAGCCAGTATCTAAAAGAAAGCTATCCATTTTGGCATACCAAGTCCAAGGGGCTTGCTTGAGACCATAAAGAGATTTCTTAAACCGACATACAAGGTTGGAGTCTGTTTGTTAGGAGTTTGTTCCATATAGATTTATTCATGCAAGTCCCCATGCAAGAAGGCGTATTTACTTCCCATTTGAAAGAGGAAACAAGGGAAAGAACAAGGCGGATAGAGTTCATTTTGGCAACAGGGGATAAGGTTTCGGTATAGTCAATGCCTTCAACTTGTGAAAATCCCTTAGCAACAAGACGAGCTTTATCTTTATCCACTTTTCCATCTGGTCCAAACTTGGTTCTGTAAACCCAGTTACATCTAACAAGTTTTCTTCCCTTTGGAAGAGGAACAAGATCGCATGTATCATTTGCCAATATGAACGATATTCTTCATTTATAGTTGCGTCCCAATTTGGATGGCCTGAAGCTTCTGCAAAGGTGTCAGGATCATAATTTTTTGAAGCTTGAGCCAGTAAAGAAGAGGCTCTATTGAACTGAGAACATGTACGTCGTTGATCTGTAGGATCACCTGCAAGAGAACTTGTTGCATCTGGAGTAGCACAGACCCATTTTGGAAGATAAGGAACTGAAGGAGGACCCTGAGAAGGTGGGGGAAGATTGTCATCCTCGCAGTCATCATCTAAAGAAGAAATATTTTCAGAAGTAGAAGGGATAGAGAGAGGTGGCACATCCGTCGAACTAGGCTCGTAGGCCGATATATTTTCATCAAACTTTACATCTCTTTTAATGATAACATTTTTGGATTTAGGTGAAAGAAGTCTATATCCTTTGACATCTTCAGAATATCCAACAAAAATACATTTTTCACTCTTAGGTTCTAAGGATTTATGTTTCTCATCTGGAATATGGGCCCATGCTTCACTTCCAAAAATATGAAAGTGACTTACATCTTGTTTAATTGAGCTCCATGCTTCTTCTAGAGTGATATTCTTTAAAACCTTAGTAGAAGGGCAACTTACTATGTAATTTGCACAGTTAATTGCTTCCACCCAAAAATTAAGACTAAGTCCTTTAGATTGAAGAATACAATTAGCCATTTCTTTTAAGATGTGATTCTTCCTTTCAACTACACCATTTTGTTGTGGAGTATATGGAACAATATGTTGCATTTGAATTCCATGCTCAGTGCAAAAGTTGATGAATTTGTTGTTAACATATTCTCCGCCATTATCAGATCTTAGGTTAAGAATTTGATGTCCGGATTGTTTCTCAACAAAGGCCTTAAAGGCCAAGAACATGTTAAAGACTTCACTCTTGAGTTTTAAGAAGAATACCCAAGTGCATCTGGAGAAATCATCAATGAAAGTTAAGAAATACTTGTAGCTAGAGAATGAAACAACTAGAAATGGACCACATAAATCACTGTGCACAAGCAGTAAAGGGGCTGAGGCATGCCAAGAGGCACGTTTTATAAAACTACCCCGATGATGTTTTTCGAATACACATCCAAAACAAACACCATCTCTCCAAGATACCATAGGAAGACTTGTCACCATATTTTCCTTACATAGATTTTGAAGGGAGCGATAGTTTAAGTGACCAAATTGCTCATGCCAAAGTTTGCTCACTTCATCATTATGAGCAACAAAGATTGAGGGAAGATTTGATGACCCAAAGTTGTTAAACTTATACAACCTTGTAGAATCATTAGCAATGCCAGTAGCTAAAATCTGTCTAGGATCGCTTAGGTCCTTAATTACAACATCATGAGGTGAAAATTCAATGGTTTTACCTTCACTTGAATGAGTTATCTGATATACATATAGAAGGTTGCAGGATAATGTTGGAACACATAATACATCATTAAATTGACCATTGTCTAGATGAATAGCTCCAGTCCGTACAACACTAAGAGATCTATCATCACCAATATATATATTTTTGGTGTTACAATCATTTAAAGAAGAAAACATGGCTTTGTTTTTGGCCATGTGATAAGAATCTCAAGAATCAACGAGCCACTCATGAGAATGAGAAGAAGAAGATACATTTAGTGCATAACCAGACCGAGATTCTTGACAACCAGATGCAGAAAGTGCTATTCCTGAAGATGAAGTTGAAGTTGAAGAGTGTTGCAAATGGATGTTATGCTTCTTCATTGTTGCTTCCAAGGTTTCCATCTTCTTAAAGCATTTGGATTCTAAGTGGCCATCTCGATTACAAAAGTTGCAATGTCTATCAGTCTTCTTCCCTTTGTTTTTATTTGCCTTATCATTTTGTTGAATTGATTTTTCATTTTGAGATTGAAAGTGCTTAGGACCCTTGGTTGGTTTAGGGCCATTCTTTTTAGGATGTTGCTTCTTAAGATTCTTTGAACTTGGTTGCTTATGGGCGGCTAAGGCTTTCTTAGAAGAGTTTCCAAGATTAAGAAGACCAAAATGTAAGAGTTTTTCATGTTCTCTTATTAAAGAATCACAAAAGGCATCAAAAGAGGGGGACTTGTAGTCTTTTCCTTGAGAAATAAAGGCTTCTCTAGTAGAATGGAAGGTGGAAACAAACACAGAGTAAGTTGGTCATAACTTTGTAAGAATGGAATAGATAAGGCTACCATCTTATTTCTTAACCTTAACACCTTCCAAGAGAAGTCTAAGTGTCTTGAACTTGGACAAAAAATCTTCAATGGAAGAAAAACTATTGGGGTCCAATGTAAGCAACTCATTTTCGAGTTGATGGGCTCTAATTTCATTTTTAATTCCAAAAAATTTATTAAGTTGTTTCATTGCTTCATCAAGGGTATCAAGCTCTGCGATATGGAATCTAAGTTATGGAGAAATAGACATCCCTATCAACCCACGTGCTTGATCTTGCCTATTTTCCCATTTGGCTTACTTATCTTCATCTTTAGGTTTAGACTCTTGACCTAAGGCTATTCTATAAAGACCTTTACTTTTAAGTAAATCCTCCATGCTGGACATCCATTGAAAGTAGTTGGTGCTATCAAGAATAACTTGGCATGGAATTTCGATTTTAACAGAAACTGAAGCTATCAATGCTGAAACTAAGTATTCCAATGGAAAAATCTCAAAAAATTAGGCCGATTAAAAAAAAGGCTTTGAAAACGACTTCCGGATGAAAAAGTTATGGCTTTTTGAAGAAAAGTTGTTGAAGATGCCGATGAAGTGCGTGAATGTGCGGAAGTAAATAATAATGTTATATTTAAACCCCCCCCCCCTCCAAACTTTAATTTAATTAGCTCACTTGAAAAAAAATTATGTGACCCACTTTTATAAATAAGTGAAAGTTACTTTTACAGTGGTACTTTATGAGCTACCCACTAAATTGTAACTTAAATAAAAGATAAAGAGACTTTAGGATTATAAGTGACTCAATTTTTATAATGGGTGAGAACATTTTTACATAAAGTAACTTTAAAAGATAAGTTACACGTGCTTTTTGAAAAAATAACTCAACAAAAAGGACTTGAACCGAAGACCTCTATTCTCATAAAGTAACTTTGGACCAAGTGAGCTAGTTTAAAAGGTTAGTAATTTTTGGAAAAGAGGAAAGGGTTATTTATTTATTTATTTAGTCACTGAAGCTTTGGAGTGCGTGCTTACTTGAAAAAACCCTTTTTTCCTACAAAACAAAAAAACACACAACCCAACATGGACATGAAAACCAAATTAGACCTTATGGCTTGAAGTTAGCTTTCGCCGAAAACTACATATTTTACTCAATGTTTCTGATTTTCCGAGATCACACTAAGACGTGGCAAAAAAGAGCATACACATGAGAAAAATCCTTCCTTTCAGTTTTTGATTTGCCCAAATCGCACAGAGTCGCGGGGAAAAGAGCATACGCGCAAATGAAAGGTATAGATCCGGTAATAAAAAACAGAGAGCAAAATAAACCGAAATAAATAGGGAGATAAATAACTAAAATTGCAAATAAAGACTGTATACCTCTAGATCTTAAAAATGATGTAGCTAGGGTTACCGGAAACCTTTTCACGTGAAACGAAAGTGGTTCCTCATTGGAACAGATGCTCCTAACACAACAAAGCAGTCCTCTCCGCTCGAAAGCAGTCAGAAATAGTAGATCTAGGAAACGACAGTCGGATGCAGTTGTACTGGCTTCGGATTTGGATCACCAACGGAGGCGGCCCTCAAATAGCTCCAATACCATGTAGGAATTTACAGGGTAAGTTCCTCAGATAGAACACCAAAGGGCACCACTCACAAACAGATCATAGATCAATACACCTGTATTCTTGACGTGGTGAAAACCCTCAAAGAGGGAAACATTCCATGGCTTGAGCCAATGCTTCCACTTCAAGCAATTTATTAATAAAAGAAAGAAAATTTATTTAAGTTTCCCTCACGAACAGTCACCTTACAAATGACCCTCCATGCTCTTTAAATAGAGATCATGGACCAATCGGGTGTTAAGCCATGAATCAAGTGTCGGTAATACCGAGGAGAGAATGAACCGTTAGATCATTTCTGTCTAGAACATATCGTGTGCATCGGATTATAAGTTACAAAAGTACATTGTAAAGAAACACACTTTACCTAACACTACACTAGACCAAGTTATACTTAACTATTTCCTATGCGTCGGAATATCCTAACACAGAGAGAGGCAGAAGAAGCTCCCGAAGAGCCACGTCATCCTACTCAGCCAGGTAGGCTTGACGTAGTTGGCCAGAGGAGCGATTTAGTCTTGCAGGGATTGGGCAGAGCTAAGAGGCTTAGTTTCTTCAAATGTTGGGGCCTAGGGAGTTGCAGGAAGATTGTGGATTGGGAAGTTGGTGGGGTGTTGTTGCTGTCGAATCAGAACAGTACCTAACAGGACAAAACCAAGGTAGAGGGAGCCGCTGCCTTGAGGGATTTCTAGCTTAGAACTCCAGATCCGAGTTGTAGTTGCAAAGAGGATTGGAGAGGAGCGATCGACAGTTGGCAAGAAACTTTCCAATAGGGAAATTGAGACTCAGAGGAAGTCTAGGAGAAAACTTCCAAGCAGAAAGTTGAGACTTAGAGGGAGTCTAGTAGTAGAGAGGAGATGGCAATGAATGAACTGAAGGATCAGGACAGGTTGGACGGGGCCTCCAAATTTGTCATTTAGAAGGCCAGGAGCCTGTCTGTTCCTGATAGGCATCGCATCAAGGGTTTCGCCTTGAGAACTATGGCTATCCCAGTCGACCCCACTGATAATGAAAGGTATAAGGATGCAATGGCGAAGGCAAAGTGCATAATCCTTGATCATGTAATACCGCATACTTCCAAGAAGAACACGGCAAGGGAGATGTGGGATACCTTGACGACATTGTATCAGGGCACTTCCGTGCATAGGAAGATGTTGTTGGAGAATCAACGGCGGTCGTATCATATGCAGAAAGGGGAGCAGATAGATCTATAACTCATCAGGTTGCAAGAGATTCGGGACCAAATTACTTCCATAGGGGCCACACCAGATCAGGAGTTCAGGGTGAGGACCGCCTAGAATGCAGTCTCCAAGGGTGGGAGACATTTATCCAAAGCATTTTGGGTAGAGATAATCTTCCAGGATGGGAAGAGATGTGGGCAGCTCTTCGCCAAGAAGAGATCAGACCGTTGACCAAGGCGGGAAGTAGCAGCAAAGGAGGTCGAATCAAGAAAGAGGAGGAGGAGGATGCGGCTCTGGCATCTGTGAGACAACATGGGAAGAGGAAGAAGAAGGACATCTCCAAGGTAAAGTGCTTCTATTGTGGGGAGATGGGTCATTATGCAACTTAGTGTCACAGGAAGAATAATAAGGGAGAGGCTTTTGAATCCAAGGCAGCGCAGGCTAAGGCGGAGAAAGAAGTCGATATTGATGACGACTGTGCCATGAGTGCTCATGCACCTCTAGAGAAGAGGTGTGGAGACATCAAGTTGTAGTGAGGAAGACTACAGAAGATGTGGGGCAACATCCTTGAGGTACCTAAACTCTTGGATCATATCTGGCTACAGGAACCCTGAATGATAGTAGCAGGATGATAGATGTAAGGAGAAGCAAGATGTGGATGGAGTGACAAGGCAGTGCTAGAGTGTAGAGATCTGTAGCAGTGCAGTGGGGGTTGCAACAGTGTAGAGAGGCACAGAGGAGGCTGCAACAGTGCAAGAGGCGCAGAGGTAGCAGAGGGAGCACATGATAGCAACAAAGGTAGCTTCGGCATCAGGAGGCTTCTAGTCTAACAAGGATGTCAGTACTTGGGTAGATCAGTTACTTACTTCTCAGTCACTGAGTTGCAGTGCAACAATGGAAGTGGTAGTGTTATGGGAAGCATGTTGAGAAGTAGCTGCAATACAAATGTAGCAATGGTAGTGGCAGAGCCATGGGCAGCAGTGCAATGGATGTTGGGCAGCAGGCCAAGAATCAACACAGGTACTTGTGCTGGATGATCAGTGGTGGAGCATTACTAGAGCACATTCCTTGCTAAGAGGAAGTGTTGATTTGGGGTAGCATCGGATATGCTCTAGCCATGAAAATTGGTGGAAAGGATAAGGGACATATGATCTCCAAGACCCAGAAATGGTTTGGGGAAATTCTACCCCATTAGAAAGATATGAAAATAATTAATATTTTTAATGGGTTGCCTAAGTCTAAACTTAGGGAAATTAAAATATTAATGGGTATTAAGATTCTAAATGACATGGATCAAGCCAAATCTAATCTTAGCTATTGATTAGAGACTTAATCTCGGTCGTTGAAGACTCAACAAGAAAAATATAAGTTGAGGCTTGAGGGTCAGTTGGAGATACACAAAGATTGATCAGTTAGTTCAATTTTCTGGAGTCGGGTTTGCTGAGAAAATTTGAACAAGTGATATGAGTTGCAGCGAGGGGCAGTGAGTACATATCAGAGAGGCAGAGATAGTGCGAGAGGGCCAGTGCAGTGATTGAGGAGGCTACGCAGAGCCAGCAAGAGCCACACAAAAGGCCAGAGAGACTGCGCAGAGGCTAGCAGGACCTGCATGGGTGACGCAGAAGGCTAGAGATCTGACGCAGAGAGGCAGAGGGCTGACGCATGGGGTTCCAGAGCTACACAGAGGCTAGCAGGGCTGACGCAGAGCCTTGGAGAAGCGCTTGAAGGATTTTCGTGGGGCAGGGTTGTTGAATATCTGCTTCTGAAGAGAGGTATTATTGCCACGTAGAAATCTCTGTTGGGTGAACCAGTTTGGCACCCTAGTTGTACTCTAAAAAGTTGCTTAATAATAAAGCCCTCAGAACTATTGCACTGGTTTTCCCATGTTGGGTTTTTTTGAGGATGGTTGTCAAAAAATATGGTGTCCCTTGTGTGTTTGTCTATTATTTCAGTTGATGATCTATATATGAATTGAGACTACATTTGTGTTTATTTTCAGTATTTATATGGTTAAATAACTTGTTAAGGAATAAACAAGTAGGTGAAATAAACTAGATAATGCAAGAAGAATTTCTGACGTGTTAGACTTAGAAATTTCAACATTGACAGGGTCCTCAACATTATTATCTCACCCTTATGCATTGGATTGAGAGAGGCAGAGTTGTCGAAACAGATCATAGGGGATGATCGAGTCAACAAGGGCCAGTGGCTTGATTTGAGTATGGCACAGTGTCAGCATGGAGGGCTCGTCCCGTACATAGGAGATTGTACACTTGATCCCTCCTTTGGGATTGAATGGAGAGAGGTACTGAGCTGGTACTCGATGGAGCGAGTTAGGTGGTTGGGTACATTCATGAGTGCATTTCAGCAAAGTTTGTGGATTATTAGAGGAGTATAAGGGTCAGGTTGTTGTTGGGATCCTGGTGGGATTCCCCATCACAACATGGGCTTGGTTAGTGATAATATTAGAAGTGTGATGGATCCAGTGACTGAGCGCCCACACACTTTTAGCTCTCCATCAGCACTAGTGTCGGGTTGGATTGACAGGGGGACAAGCAGACTCTACAGGTTTTCTGGGGATGTTGTGTAGATTTCTGGTAACATCGGATGTGCTCTAAGTCTCAAATTTTGTGGAGGATTAGGCATGTGTATTCCAAAGAACCCAGAAAGTGTTTTGGGAAATTCCACCTGGAGACAGTTTTATTAAAATAATTAATTACTTTTAATGGGACCGTAAGTCTAAACTTAGGAAAATAAAATAATTAATGGGTATTAATCTAACTGTGGGTGTAACTTCTATAAGAAGACAAGGATCGAGTAGAAATGATCTTATCCATTGATTAGCTTCTAATCTGGGTCATTGAATGTCAACGAGGAGATTATTTAAGGAGGCTTGAGGGTCACTTGGAAAGACACACAAAGTGAGTTCAGATGTTTGATTTTCTGAAGCAGAGCAGCTGTAGGGGGAATTTCGATAGTGAGCTTTTGCAGTGAGGGGCAGAGATAGTTTGGTTGGAGAGTCTTTTCCTGAGCTAGGATATGCAATAGAGAGGCAAAGAAACACTAGGAGGAGGCAGTGCAGGACCCAGGAGGAGTTGATGCTAAGCTAGAAGGGCTCATGCAGAGGCAACATGGTCTTCCCAAGAAGAAGTCCAAAAATTTGCTAGGGTTTAACGTTTGAGTTGGGAGGGTTGACGTCAGAACTCCGGGAGATAAAATCAACCCAGCGCAAAGCTGACGCAAAACCTTAGAGGCTGACGTAGGGGCAGCGGAAAAATAGTCAGGGACACATTGGTTCAGCTTCCGAACCAGCCGGGACTTAACGGGTAGAGTGAGGTAATCTCACAAATTTCTTCTGCCAATTGTATTTCTCTGTAACTGGATTGTCGGGAGGGCATCTAGAGTTGTATTCAGAAAACTATTGCATAATAATAAAAACCCTTAGACCTGCTGCGCCGGTTTTCCTACATTGGGTTTTTCCGAGGACATTTGTCGAAAAACAAATGTGTCACTTGTGTGTATTTTTCTCTATTGTTTAGTTTCTTGTTTCGGCATATTATTTAATTGGTGTAGGCTACAGTGTATGTATTTTGATGTTTGTCGTAGGAAACTGCAAATAACTTGTTCATGTAAATCTAAAAGTAGAAGAAATATCATCAGTGTTGCAGTAGGAATTGTCGGGTTTAAGGAATTTTCACATGGTATTAGAGCTAGTGCAAGTGAAGCAAGAAGATTAGTGCTAGAGAACCCAACGCTGAGCAGAAAAGGAGGTCGAAAAAGTTGCAAGAGGTAGCAGTTCGAATTACTAGAGGGGTTTACGCAGTCCTAGCCAGAGGGCTGAATTTCGAGGTAGTCTCTCTCTCAGTGAGTTGACAGAGAGAAGGGCTTCTAGATCGAAATTTTTTCATGGCAAAGGAAGCCGTGCTGAAGCCTCAGCGTGAGGATCTAGTGGGACGCAGTTTTTCTGCAGGCCATTTTGTTGGGTAGAAAGACGTCAGAAGAGAAGAGAAGCAAAGTGAGGGAACTTTTCCTTAGCAACTTCCTACCAAGAAGTCAATTTTTCTATTGGCTGAGCAACAATAGTAGGAAGCAGAGAGGAGTAGCTCGAGGGATGATGTCAGAACTCTGGGAGATAAAGTCAACCTAGTGCAGAGCTGACGCAGGGGCAGTGCAAAAATAGTCGGGGACACATTGGTTGAGCTGCAGGATCAACTGGGACTTCACGGGTAGAGTGAGGTAATCTCACAAATTTCTTCTGCCAGTTGTATTTCTCTGTAACTAGATTGCCGAGAGGGCATCCAGAGTTGTATTCAGAAAACTACTGCATAATAATAAAAACCCTCAAACCTGTTGTGTCGATTTTCCTGCATTGGGTTTTTCTGAGGACATTTGTCCAAAAACGAATGTGTCACTTGTGTGTATTTTTCTCTATTGTTCAGTTTCTTGTTTCGACATATTATTTAATTGGTGTAGGCTACAGTGTATGTATTTCGATGTTTGTCGTAGGAAACTGCAAATAACTTGTTCATGTAAATCTAAAAGTAGAAGAAATATCATCAATACTGCACTAGGAATTGTCGGGTTTAAGGAATCATGGTATCAGAGCTAGTGCAAGTGAAGCAAGAAGATTAGTGCTAGAGAACCCAACGCTGAGCATAAAAGAGGTCGAAAAAGTTGCAAGAGGTAGCAGTTCGAATTCCTGGAGGGGTTTACACAGTCCTAGCCAAAGGGCTGAATTTCGAGGTAGTCTCTCTCTCAGTGAGTCGACAGAGAGAAGGGCTTCCAGATCGAAATTTTTTCGTGGCAGAGGGAGCTGTGTTGAAGCCTCAGTGTGAGGATCTAGTGGGACGCAGTTTTTCTGCAGGCCGTTTTGTTGGGTAGAAAGACGTCAGAGGAGAAGAGAAGCAAAGTGAGGGAACTTTTCCATAGTAGACTTCCTACCAAGAAGTCCATTTTTCTATTGGCTGAGCAACAATAGTAGGAAGCAGAGAGGAGCAGCTCGAGGGTTGACGTCAGAACTCCGGGAGATAAAATCATCCCAGTGCAGAGCTGACGCAGAACCTTAGAGGTTGACGCAGGGGCAGCGCAAAAATAGTCGGGGACACATTGGTTGAGCTGCCGGATCAGCCGGGACTTAATGGGTAGAGTGAGGTAATCTCACAATTTTCTTCTGCCAGTTGTATTTCTCTGTAACTGGATTGCCGGGAGGGCATCCAGAGTTGGATTCAGAAAACTACTGCATAATAATAAAAACCCTCAGACCTGCTGCGCCAGTTTTCTTGCATTGGGTTTTTCCGAGGACATTTGTCCAAAAACGAATGTGTCACTTGTGTGTATTTTTCTCTATTGTTCAGTTTCTTGTTTCAGAATATTATGTAATTGGTGTAGGCTGCAGTGTATGTATTTCGATGTTTGTCGTAGGAAACTGAAAATAACTTGTTCATGTAAATCTAGAAGTAGAAGAAATATCATCAGTGTTGTAGTAGGAATTGTCGGGTTTAAGGAATTTTCACATGGTATCAGAGCTAGTGCAAGTGAAGCAAGAAGATTAGTGCTAGAGAACCCAACACTAAGCAGAAAAGGAGGTCAAAAAAGTTGCAAGCGGTAGCAGTTCAAATTCCTGTATGGGTTTACACAGTTCTAGCTAGAGGGCTGAATTTCGAGGCAGTTTCTCTCTTAGTGAGTCGACAGAGAGAAGGGCTTCTAGATTGAAATTTTTTCGTGGAAATGGGAGCCGTGCTGAAGCCTAAGCGTGAGGATCTAGTGGGACGCAGTTTTTCTGCAGGCCGTTTTGTTGGGCAAAAAGACGTCAGAAGAGAAGAGAAGCAAAGTGAGGGAACTTTTCTGTAGTAGACTTCCTACCAAGAAGTCCATTTTTCTATTGGCTGAGAAACAATAGTAGGAAGCAGAGAGGAGTAAATCGACAAATTTTCGTGGCAGAGATGGCAACCAATGGTTTGAGGGATCAGGATAGATTGGATGGAGCATCCAACTATGTCATCTGGAAGGCAAGGATGTCATTCATTCTAGATGAGCATGCCCTCAAGACATATGTCGATAGCGTGGTGGTTTTTCTTACAGATCAAGATCCATTGAAGAAGTACAAGGCAAAAATGGCAAAGGCAAAGAGAATGATCCTCGATGGAGTGAAGCATCATGTAGTCTGTCACATCGCTAGCAGAGGGACTGCTAAGGAGATGTGGGATGCGTTGTCTACGCTATATCAGGGATTTTCCGGGTAGCGAAAGATGTACTTAGAGTAGAAACTGAGATTTGCACAGATGCAGAAGGTGGAGCGCGTAGATCCATTCTCCACGAAGATTTAGGAGACCCGAGATGAGATATCAGCTGTGGGGTCTACACCTCTGAAGAGAACAAAGTTCCTTCTATAAATTAATTACTCCAAAAGACTTGGAATATCAAGATGTCCATGAAGATACAAATATTATATAAAATATGAATAAGAATAAGAATGAATGATTTACAAATGAGAATGAGAGGCTTGCTTATATATCAGGCAAGTGTCTCTTCATGAAGAGTTATGTCTCAATTAGACATGCCTCTTCAACTTAATTACTACTTAACTAATAATTATTTATGCTTATTATCATTTATATTATTTTACATTATTAATATATATTTTATTCATTACATTGCCTCCTTCCTCAAAAAGCTTTGTCCTCAAAGCTTGTCGATGACAAAAGGCTTGATCTCTTTTTTGGCTTTGGACGTCTTTCTGTCTTGGAACAATCATCTTCATTGATACAAGCTGATATCAACTTCTTAGTGACAAAAAAAATTGTCGCATTAAGAAGGGATCAGACCATCCCAGATTAATCTTTTGTATAATATTCTGATCACTGGAATTTTGTAATGATTTGTCAGCATAAGACTGGATTGAGGTTACATCACGATTATCTGGAACATCAGTTTGTTGTTTCTAGTCTGAATGGTATCGATACGTAGCATGGTTGATTGGTCTACTCTCGTGATTTGGATGTCGATATGGAGTTTTTAGATTTTCTTCTGGTGAAGATGTTGTCGAATTGGTTATGGAACATTCACTTGGGATGTCCATTGTCTAAACTGTGACATCTAAGTGTGTCTTTTCTTTAACTAAATTGTCTTCTTGAGTTGTTATATTCACTCGATCGGTATTTGTTGTTTTGTCGTCAACTTGAATTCTTACATTTGATGCTTCTTTCTCGATAAGTTGTTGTACCTTGTTTTCTAATGACTTCTTATCCTTCTTAAGTTTCTTAATTTGCAACAGTAATTTTTCGCTATGGTTTTTAAATCGAGAAACTTCTTTATTTTTGTCAACATTGATTTTCTCAATTTCTTTTTGCATATTTTGTAATACCTTTTTACCTTCTTGACACATTACTTTTGAAATATCTGAGATATCTTCTGGGGTTACTGAATTTGGTTTTAGTGTAAAATCTTGGAGTGTTATTTTCTTCTTCTTGTAAGAAAATGTTAAAAACTTCTTCTTTGTATTTAGAATAAAGGAACCTAGAGTTTCCATCCAAGGTAAACCCAAAACAATGTCACTATTGTTAAAACATAAGGTTTTCATGGTGAATTGTGGGGTAAAAGTATAATCTCCAATATTTAGGTGTAGATTGCTTATGTCGTATTGTTTGTTACATGTGCCAAAAATATTTGTTTCAACGATATTTGATTCAGGAATCACCAATTGGTTAGCACATTTAGGACTAACATAATTATTTCTTTCAGTAGGACTGATAGAGATTATGATGTCTCTTCTTGCGAGTAATCCTTTGATTTTAAATAGTGTGTGAACACATGTACTAAAGGTTTCAGGAAACCTTTCATTACTAGTCTCCATTTTTGCCTTGATGTTTTTACGTAAACAATATGTCAACTGGAGCTATTTTTATTATAAAATATCACTTATTTCTTCTATATATATTTTTCAAATATTCTCTTTTAATGTGGATGGTTAAAAACTTGAATACCCTTTTATTAAAAAAAATACTCCTTTGTATTGTTGCCCTCTATATATGTATGTATTTCCTTATATTAAAACCCCTTTCGAAAATAACTTTATTATCTTATAATAATAATAGTTTCACTTCTTTTTTTTTAATAATAAATTGGTCCCTTTTTTTATATACTTAATTACTTCCTTGATAAAATTTTAATGTCACCCCACTTAATAAATATAAAGGTCACATCTTTTCATATGACACGGTCACAATGTTAAAATACCATGGGCTATTACCATGGGTTGTTTTTAGAGCCTCCATTAAAATGTTCTCCGCGTAAAAAGTAAAATGTATTCCTTTTGTTTTTTGTTTTTTTTTTACTTTTTAAAATACCATGGGTAATTACCATGGGTTGTTTTTAAAACCACGGGCTTCTCCACATAAAAAGTTTTAAATATACTTGAAA
>APFE030260411.1:0-14936 GCA_000404065.3 Pinus taeda | reverse complement strand
GGACATGAACATAAAGTATGCAACCTTGTGAAGTCCTTGTATGGCCTCAAACAAGCACCACGAGCCTGGTATGAAAAACTAACTGAGCATCTTCTGAAACTCAACTTCAATCATTTTGATCTTGATGATGCAACTTTATTTGTCAAGAAAGTTGGCAAAACAGTTGTATATCTTGGGTATATGTAGATGATCTTTTAATGACAGGGAACAATGAAAGCTACATTGCATCCATAAAGAAGGAATTGGGAAAAGTTTTGAAATGACTGATTTGGGCTATGTTCATTACTATCTTGGCATTGAAGTAACCCAACATCCAAAGTCCATATTTCTTTCTCAAAAGAAATACGTTGGAGATCTGTTGAACAGGTTTGGCATGACAGAGTGCAATCCTCTCACTACTCCAATGGAACAAAACTTAAAGCTCACATCTATTGAAGGTAAAGAATTTGAGGATGCAACAAAGTATAGACAGCTTGTAGGAAATCTGAACTACCTAACTACTACCAGACTAGACATTTTGTTTGCTGTTGGAATCCTCTCCATGTTTATGCAAAAACCTTGTGAGGGACATTGGTCTGCTGCAAAAAGAGTTCTAAGGTACTTGAAGGGAACTCAAGACTTTGGAATCAAGTATACATAGGTGGACGACTTCAGTTTGATTGGATACTCTGATTCAGACTTCGATGGAGACAAAGAAATTGGGTTATCTACTTCAGGATATGCTATGAGTCTTGGATCAGGAGCTCTCTCTTGGAGATCACGCAAACAATCAGTTCCAACAGATTCCACAACAGAAGCAGAATACGTGGCAGCAGCCGAAGCAACAAAAGAAATTGTGTGGCTCAGGAAAATTCTTGAAGATTTGCAGGTAAAACAAGTACAATCAACTCCACTCATGATTGACAATACCTCTACAATAAAGTTGGCCAAGAACCCAGAGTTCCATGATCGAACGAAGCACATCAATACTAAATATCATCTGATTCAGCATCATGTTGAGGCCAAAACAATCCATCTCCGTCATTGTTCCACAAATGAGCAAATTGCAGACATCTTCACCAAAGCGCTTGGAAGAGAAAAGCTTGAATGATTCATAACGATGCTTGGACTCACTAACATCCCTTCAGATTAAGGGGGGGAATGTTGACACCTAATCCTCATGATTGGGTGAATTTATGTAAATAATTAAATTAGAAACGTGAACAGTCATTGGGAGATGAACTGAACAGTCACTCCCTATTGTATATAACAAAGACCTACCTGATGGAATAAGACACGAATCAATTTCTGTTTTATGGAATTACTGCCTGGCCTGACAATGATTAGGCTTAAAAAGGCACAATAGATGAAGAAAAGGCTTATGAAAATTGGTATGACCAACAAAAGGAGCAAAAGGCCTTCAAGTGACCCTAAGTTCAAGGCTTAGTGCAAAATTGGGTTTTTCTAGCCCTATAATTGCTTAGGGTTGATGACATTAGCCCTAAGGAAACAATTTCAACCATGTACATTGCTATATTTTGATGTTTTAAAGCTCAACAAGGAGAAACGACTTCAAATTAGTTCAACCTCCAAGGCTCAAGCCTTAGTTGAATTCTGCTTCATATCCTAATCCTAGTGGCTTACCTTGAAAAGATGAAATTTTAGGGGCCAAAATTTTAGGGCTGAAAAATTTTAGAGCCAAAATTTCAAGGGCCGAAAATTTAGGGCCAAAATTTCAAAGCCAATAAATTTAGGACCAAAAATTTAGGGGCTGAAATTTTAGGGCCGAAATTGTTGGAACTCAAAATTTTCAAGGCTGAAGTTTTAGGATGAGAAGAAAAAGAAGAGATTTTTGAAGTTTTTGATCATCTATGTGGAAGGCCTATGCTTTGACCTTGGGTGATGGAGTTTATGGGATACCTACTTTGGGTAAAAATACTAAACCCTAGTAAGGAGTAAGGGAACATGAAACCCTAGCTATCATTTTTGTGAGGAGCAAATTCAGAGAGGAGAGCTAGTTGAAAGATTCACTCATGGGATTGTCACACAAATTGTATAATGGGTAAAGCGTACAATACCATTGTTAAGATTCCATAAAATTTTTATCAATAATAACTAGCACATAGAAACCCTAGACAAATAACCATTCCATGCAATAACCACAAACTATAAAGATATATCAAATACAAGGAACACTTACAAGATAGAATGCATGAACCAATCCATTATTGCTCCGTAATGACATCTCTGACACCAAACAATAGCTCCATAAGCAAAAATCCATAATAGATCACCTCTCCATAAGATACATGGTGAATTTCAGCTAGCTTGAAATTTTTTAAAGAGGCCCAATTGATCTACGAGTGATGATGAAAATTTGAGCCTATCCTCTATTTATATGAGGATTAGGTCTCCTAATTTTAGCCTACAAATCCCTTAAAAGCAAGTTTGATTATTAAATGACTTTGGGTTACAAGCCAACCCATTAGCTGATGAAAAAGTAAACATAATAGTCCACACGTGTGAGCCGTAACCTCTCTAAATGCTGATGTCATCTGTAATTAATGGTCAAAATGCCATGCTAAAGTATGATGAGGTTTCAAACTAGATGTACATTCTTGGGTGATACAAAATTTGAGGGATGGCCCTCTAATCCACCTCAATATTTCCTATGGGGTCCCAAGGGAAGATGGGGCACCATAAAGTGGTCTCCATGGGTTTCCAATTGTCAAATAAGGCTTCCTTTTCTCTAGCATTGGGGCTTCCTCTGGTGCAACAAGCCCTGCCTAGTCTCTTAATGGTAGACCATCCTCATGTAGGCTTTGAATCAACTCTTGTTCATCAGCTTGCGTCAAGTCCAACTTGGCCAACTTGGGGACATACTGGTTCTATTGGTGTCATCATGAAGAATCCTCAAAACTGGGTCAACATAGACTGATATCTTGGGTCTTGGAGGTAGTCTAGGACATATGTCATATGCTAGTGCTGTTAGGAGGCTCTAGTCTCTCAATGCTGCACTTGCTTAAGTCATATACTTCTGTAGAGGGCTTGAGTACTTGTGGAATGGGTGCCCAAAGCTTGGGCTGTAGTGACCCACTTGACAAAAACAACATGGATTTTAGTGGATTTTCACCACAAGGGAGGCTTCCCTGTTTAGGTCACCTAGAGGATATTCTTGGTGTAGGGTTCAAAGGTGATAATTGAATAGGCTCAGATGGGGTACACAGGCTAAGAACAAGGCTCAACTCTATGTAAAAAGGAGAAGCGTACCCTCAAAGGAACCTATAAATGAGGTTGAATAGGTTTACCTGAGATACTCCGATTAAGGACAAGGCTCAACATTATTAGACAAAGAATAGCGTAACTTAGGAGCAACCTACATAAGACTCAAGGAGAGCACTCCAACTAAGAACAAGGCCCAATGCAGTGAAACACAAATGATGTGCTCTCCAAGGGACCTATCAAAAAGTACTTATGGCCTAGGGTTCAAGGGATAAGTAATGATAATGGCTTAAAAAGGCACAATAGACGAAGAAAAGGCTTATGAAAATTGGTATGACCAACAAAAGGAGCAGAAGGCCTTCAGGTGACCCTAAGTTGAAGGCTTAGTGCAAATTGGGTTTTTTTCTAGCCCTATAATTGCTTAGGGTTGATGATGTCAGCCCTAAGGAAACAATTTCAACCATGTACATTGCTAAATTTTGATGTTTTAAAGCTCAACAAGGAGAAACGACTTCAAATTAGTTCAACCTCCAAGGCTCAAGCCTTAGTTGAATTCTGGTTCATATCCTAATCCTAGTGGCTTACCTTGAAAGGCTGAAATTTTAGGGCTGAAAAATTTCAGAGCCAAAATTTTAGGGGTCGAAAATTTAGGGCCAAAATTTTAGGGGTCTAAAATTTAGGGCGAAAATTTCAAAGCCAATAATTTAGGACCAAAAATTTAGGGGCTAAAATTTTAGGGCCGAAATTGTTGGAACTCAAAATTTTCAAGGCTGAAGTTTTAGGATGAGAAGAAAAAGAAGAGATTTTTGAGGTTTTTGATCATCTATGTGGAAGGCGGAAGGCCTATGCCTTGACCTTGGGTGATGGAGTTTATGGGATAACTACTTTGGGAAAAAATACTAAACCCTAGCAAGGAGTAAGGGAACATGAAACCCTAGGTATCATTTTTGTGAGCAAATTCAGTGAGGAGAGCTAGTTGAAAGATTCACTCATAGGATTGACACACAAATTCTATAATGGGTAAAGCATACAATACCATTGTTAAGATTCCATAAAAAATTTATCAACAATAACTAGCACATAGAAACCCTAGACAAATAACCTTTCCGTGCAATAACCACAAACTATAAAGATATATCAAATACAAGGAACACTTACAAGATAGAATGCATGAACCAATCCATTATTGCTCCGTAATGACATCTCTGATGCCAAACAATAGCTCCATAAGCAAAAATCCATAATAGATCACCTCTCCGTAAGATACAAGGTGAATTTCAGCTAGCTTGAAATTTTCTAAAGAGGCCCAATTGATCTACAAGTGATGATGAAAATTTGATTCTATCCTATATTTATATGAGGATCAGGTCTCCTAATTTTAGCCTACAAATCCCTTAAAAGCAAGTTTGATTATTAAATGACTTTGGGTTACAAGCCAACCCATTAGCTAATGAAAAAGTAAACATAATAGTCGACATGTGTGAGCCATAACCTCTCTAAATGCTGATGTCATCCATAATTAATCTCAAAATGCCATGCCAATGTATGATGAGGTTTCAAACTAGATGTAGATTCTTGGGTGATCCAAATTTGAGGGATGACCCTCTAATCCACCTCAATATTTCCTATGGGGTCCCAGGGGAAGATAGGGCACCATCAAGTGGTCTCCATGGGTTTCCAATTGTCAAATAAGGCTTCCTTTTCTCTAGCATTGGGGCATCCTCTGGTGCAACAAGCCCTGCCTAGTATCTTAATGGTAGACCATCCTTATGCGGGCTTTGAATCAACTCCTGTTCATCAGATTGCGTCAAGGCCAACTTGGCCAACTTGGGGACATATTGGTTATATTGGTGTCATCATGAAGAATCCTCAAAACCAAGTCAACATAGACCGATGTCTTGGGTCTTGGAGGTAGTCTAGGACATATGTCATATGCTAGTGCTGTTAGGAGGCTCCAGTCTCTCAACGCTGCACTTGCTTAAGCCATATACTTCTATAGAGGGCTTGAGTACTTGTGGAATGGGTGCGCAAGGCCTAGGCTGTAGTGACCCACTTGACAAAAACAACATGGATTTTAGTGAAAACAACCATTCATCAAAGACTAAGATTAATAGTGCATCTAAGTGAGCCAAACTTGGATGTTAAGGTGTTAAAATTGGCAACTAGGGCCAAATTCCACTATTGGACAACTCATTTGATGGAGATGATTATTGCATCGAATTCCTCTTTTTGAGAGGACCAAAAGCAACCTAAAGATCATCAAGTTTGGAGAAGTTGAAATGTGTTTTTGAATATATGTCAACATGTGCAAATTGTCAAGTTCGGCCACATCTTCATCTAGGCTCATGAAGCACAAGAGACATGTCATTTCACCCTCAACGATTTGTATAAATAAAAGAGACCTCCAACCTCATTTGGTACCTCACTCACACATCCTTCTCTCTCCTCATCTGATTGGTTTGTGCAACTTATTGGGCATCTCTTTTCCTCACACGTCTTGTAGCAGAAGAACAAATTGCAAGATGAATTACATGGCCGAAATTTCAGATTCTGTTATAGGTTTGACTAGTGTTGACCAAGGGTGGTTTGACCTCCTTTGACTGTGGTTTTTGCACCAGAATTTTGTTTTTGGCAAGCCACATTTCTTGTCTTAGGAATTGGGGCATTTTATTGACTTTGGCTGTAGACCAATCACATGGTTGACTGCAAACCTGACTGTAGAGTTGACCGCAGAGTTTGACCACGTTTGACTACTGTTTCCATTTTTTTTGGATTTGTTTTTGTTTAGTGAGTGAGAAAATTAGTGCAGACTCAAACAACTTACTCGATGGAGATTTCGTAAGTGAAGGCTAAAGATAAGCTATGTATGGTTAATTTATCTCATTCTATTCTACATAATTACATAGTGTTATTTTTTAAATTTAGAGGCAATGTAGGTAATTTTTAGTGGTGTTTTCTCTTAAATTTAGAAGCGCAATGTAGGTAATGGAAGTGTAGGAACACTGTTGAATATCTTTGTATAAGAGGGTGCCAAAGGGTGAGTTCTCTTTTATTTCACAACCCATGTATTCCTATCCATATCAAATACAATGGTGCTACTCCTCCCTTTTGCATAAATTTTTTGGTTGCCATTAAACATTTCTTATAGTATATTATAATTTGTTTAATATTTATCATAAGAATTTTAGTGTTTTAAAGATTTCTCATGATATGTTTATTTATTTATTCATTTTTCGTTAGATTTAATGGTTGGAGGAATCAAGGTTAGGTCCTAGCATTTGTAGGTGAATGTGGAGGATTAGTGATGAGTCTACTAGGTTTCTGTGAGAGAGATCGTAGTAAAGTGTAGAGGTTGAGGAAGAAGTGAGTTCTTTTGGAGCCAATTCCATGTTATGACCAATTGTGACAACCTCCTTATTTCAAATACAATGGATCCCCTTCCTTTTTATGTAGTTAGGGTTTATAATTTTTGATGTTTTTATAAGATGTATTTACTTTTGCATAAGAGTACTTATAGGATTTTTGGACTCTATTGAAAATTTCTCATAGGATAATCTGGTCTTTGTTTCATATTTATTTTAAGACAATTCATGTGTATTTAGTATTTTGTAGAATTTCCACGAAATCCTGCAACTGCTATGATGACAAATTTGGAACTAATTTTGTTGCACTAAGACACATGATTTATCTACGATAGACAAGTGGCAGAATAACAGAAACACAGAGATAAAGAACACAGTCACATAATAACACTATCTTTCTAGGGAACCCAACTGGGAAAACCCTCTCCTTACCAATAAATTTTATTGAGAAAATTTGAGCAAATAAAATTCTTTACAAGGCAATTTGTTTCAACAGAAAACAAAGTTGCTCTCATTGCTAATACTTAGATCAAAACCTCCCTGAAAGAACTCAACTTAACTCTTATTTTCTTGCGTTGTTTGGCTCCTCTTTCCTAGTGCTAGAAATCCCTATTTCCTAGTGCATATTTATTTCTTATGAATTTCTCCCTAAATCCTAGCGCACATCACAAGGAAAATTCTTTCTCTCAAATTGTGTATAGGTTGCTCCTTACAAGCTCTGTTAGCAAGAACTTTCTCACACAAACTTGTGTTGAACAAGAATGGTTCAATGATGTGCCTTCGACCTCCTTTCAAGCTTTTCGACTCATGCTAAATCTGGCAAGTTAATTTTTAGAACTCGGACTTGTGATTAATTTGTTAATTGAGTCTAATTGACTCTTCTTACTCATCATAGCCTCAATTAGACATTGAGACTCTCACTCGTCCTTTTCCAAATATAAACTCACACTTGGAGACAGACAAAACTAAGCTTCCAAACTCTGTGCATGAGTTAACTGCTCCATGACTCATCCTCGAACTTGTGCATACTAAAGAAGGATTGATCGAGGTCTTTCTTCACTAAGGCACAATTCAAGAATACCTTTCTCGCTAGTATTTTCAACACTTCCTCTTAGCAAGGAAGGGATTCTGTACAACAACCAACTTATCTCTGAAATGAACAAAACTGCTTATGGCCAATGCCTTGGTCAAGATATCTATTGTTTCTTCCTTTGTTGGAATGTATCGTAGCTTCATTATCCCTTTTTGTACACAATCTGCGACATGATGATACCTGATCTTGATATGCTTTGAGCGATCATGAAACACTAAGTTCTCAGAGAGCTTGATGCAACTGTGGTAATCATGGTGTATCACAGTAGGCTCCATGCTATGTTTGAAAAGTCTCACAAGCAACTTCCTCATCCAAATAATCTTGCATGTTGCCAAACTGGCAGTCATGCTTCAACCTGCTCCTGGGCTTCCTACATCAACTTCTTGGCCCACCTGGCTTTCTTCCTCCCTGTGCTAGGAGTTTCTGAGTAGTTGTCTACTCTTATCCTAGTTTCTTCTCATCATTCTGCTCTCCATCCTGTTGTGGGTGCTGCTGTGCAGGCCTCTTGCCTCATGGTTGAGAGATCATCTGTGATCCTTATTGACACTCCTCCTTGGGAGCAAGTAGCTCCTCCATCTTAGGATTTCCAACTTGCTCTCCTTCTAAGGACTCCCTCAAAGATCTGGACGCCTCAAGCGTCACATCCCACCTGAGAACCGTCTTCTTGAGTCTTGGTAGATACACCATGTATGCTTGAGTTGTCTCACTATATCTCACGAAAATGCCCTTTTTTACTGTGGGCTCCTACTTCTTCCTACTACCTTTGGACACATGACAAAAGACTTTTGTGCCAAAGATACGAAAGTGTGAAACATCATGCTTCTTTCCTGTGAAAGCTTCCTTCGGTGTGACTCGACCAATAACCTTGTGTGGACACTTGTTTTGCAGAAATACTATTGTGTTGCATGCCTCAACACACAAGAACATAGACAGTCCCTGATCATGCAACATGGCCTTGGCTGCTCCAACAATACTATGGTTCTTCCTCTCAGCGACCCTATTCTGCTGAGGGTTATGGGGTGCTATCAACTTTCTTCTAATGCCCTCATTCACACACAAATTCTTGACGACACTGGTGACATATTCTTCACCATTGTCACTTCTCACTGCCTTGATCTTCTTCCTAGTCTAGTTTTCTATAAAGGCCTTAAACTCCATGAAATTGGTTAAGACCTCATATTTCTTCTTCATAAAAAATGTCCAAAATTTTCGAGAATAATCATTAATGAAAGTAACATAATCCATGTCTCATAAGAGATGATGAAGAGAAGTGCTTGCATACATCTAAATGCACCAACTCCAAAATCCCGTTGGCTCTACTGCCTCGGCCTTGAAAGGGAGTCTTGGCATACTTGCACCCCTTGCACACATCATGCTGGTCAAAGCTGCATGCTGGTAATCCTGTGACTATTTGCTCCAAATGTCTCAACTTGCAACCTGTAAAGGTTCTTCACCCTCAGACCTATTTACTTCACTGCTTAAGAAGCTAAGTGCCTGGGGTATGCCTTACCTTTGCTGAAGATGACATCATATCCCTTGTCCTCAAGGGTTGCTACTGAAAAAAGGTTCCTCTTCAATCTTAGAGCATAGCCGACATCTCTGAGATGGAGAGGGCTCCCAAACTCCCTCTTAAAGTTGATAGTACCAACTCCCTTTGATGCGTACTTGCCATCATGTACTAGCTCGATCTGAAACTGCATGTCCTTCTCCTTCAGTTGTTTGAAATACTTCGTGTTCGTGGTGATGTGGAAGGAGTCTCCATAATCAATATGCCACATGATGCTCCCTTCTAAGCTTTCCATGCAAGCTATCAATGAGAATTTTTTGTCAAACTGAGAAGCAAACACATCTACCTCAGCGGATGCAATCACATTTTTCTTACTGGTCACCTTATTCCGATTAGGACATTTAGTAGCATAATGCCCAAACTCATGGCAATGGAAGCACTTGATTTTAATAAGATCCTTCTTCTTCTTCTCACCCTTTTGACTAGAATCGACCTTCTCTTTGTGTTCTTGCTCTTGGCTTTGCCTACCAGAGCAATGTTCTCCTTGTCCTCTGTTTTTGATGATCTACCATCTCTTGTCCCTCTCTCGATCTCTTCCTAAACACAACTAGTCCATAACCTCTCGACTGGGAAAAATCTCTCTGCCATTGATAACAGCTTGGAAACCGTACCAAGACTTGTGAAGTCCTAGTAAAGCAAAACTGACAAGGTCCTGCTCAGGTACAGTGACACGCACACCACCTAGCTCATCTCAAACTCGAGTGTACTTCAATGGCAGCCACAACACCTAGCTCATCTCAAAGCCGATTGATCTTCAAAAGATACGTGACAATGGGCTCTCCTTGTCCCATCCAGATACTCCTTAGATTCTCCTTAAGAGCAAGTTCCCTGGCATCACTGGTACTCTAATATAGATATAAAATAGTTTTGAACATCTCAAAGGTTGTCTTCTTCTCATGGATATGAGGAACTATATGATTTTTGACCCCTTCTCGAATAGTCCTCATGGTCTTGATATCATTCTTAGTATGTTGGGTCAACTTTAGGGATTTTGTTGTGGTAGTATAACATTCTTGACGAAGTCTCCCACCCGATTAGCGTCCAATACTGTCATGATCCTCCCTTTGTAAGAGACGAAGTTAGAGGCTCCCGCTTCATAATGTTTTGATGTCAATTCTTGGAATGTTATCTTGCTTACACAAAGAGCTCTTTTTCACAGTCTATTGCTAACCTTTTGATTGATCTGCGCTAGTCACAAATTCATCTTGGTGTCGTTCTTTATATTGATCGTTGCTCTGTTACATTGTGAAATTTCCAAGAAATCCTACAACTGCTATGATGACAAATCTGAAACTAATTTTGTCGCACCAAGACACAGGATTTCTTTACGATAGATAAGCATCAGAATAAAAGAAACACAGAGATAAAGAACACAGTCACGCAATAACACAATATTTTTCTAGTGAACCCAACAGGGAAAACCCCCTCCTTGCAAATAGATTTTATTGAGAAAAATTGAGCAAACAAAATTATTTACAAGGCAAATTATTTCAACAGAAAACAAAGCTGCTTTCACTTCTAATACTTAACTCAAAACCTCCTTGCAAGAACTTGACACAACTCCTATTTCCTTGTGATTTTTGGCTCCTATTTGTTAACGTTGGAAATCCTTATTTCCTAGCACAGATGTAAGCCCTTATTTCTTAGGAATTTCTCTAAAGCTACTCTCACTTCTAATACTTAACTCAAAACCTCCTTATAGGAACTCGACACGACTCCTATTTCCTTGTGCTTTCTAGATCCTATTTTCTAGTGCTGGAAATCCTTATTTCCTAGTGCAGATCTAAGCCCCTCTTTCTTAGGAATTTCTCCCTAAATCCTAGCGCACATCACAATGGAAATTCTCTCTCTCAAAATGTGTATATGCTACTCCTTACACATTCTGCAATCTAGAATACTTTCTCATACAAGCTCGTGCTCAACACTAATGGTTTAATGATGTGCCTTCGACCTCCTTAGTCTTTTTGACTTGTGCTAAATCTGGCAAGTTAATTTTTAGAACTCGGACTTGTGATTGATTTGTTAACTGAGTCGAACTGACTCTTCTTACTCGTCCTAGCCCCAATTAGGCATTGAAACTCTCACTCGTCCTTTTCCAAATATAAACTCGGACTTAGAGACAAACAAAACTGAGCCTCCAAATTCTGCGCATGAGTTAACTGCTCCATGACTCGTTCTCGAACTCGTGCATGCTAAAGAAGGATTGATGAAGGTCTTTCTTGACTAAGGTGCAAGTCAAGAAGACCTTTCTCACTACTATATTCAACATATATCTCATGTGCTATGCAGGGTGTTCTTTGTTCGCATGTGGATGAATTTTAATTTTGCAAAGTAGAGTTTGCCTCTACCAATTCTCTCTATTTGTTCCTTTTAGTTTTTTCTCTTGTTTTTTGCTATTGTTGTGTGTATCTTTCGCTATTGTTGTTGTTTTAATTAATTTAAACATTTTTTAGAATGACTAATTTGTTTAAATTTAGATGTGATGTAGTGTAGGTATAGGAAGGAGGAGGATTTTGATGAGACTATTGAAATATCTTTGTGAGAGAGATGTGGGCCAATGCAACAGAGGTAAGGTAGATGGTGAGTTCTTATTTGGTGGAAAGCCCATGTATGCTATGCTATGAAACTGTTCTCATTTAAAATAACAATTCTCTTCGCTTGGCTATTTAGGGTTTGTGATTTTGGTCTTTGAATAAAATGTAATTAATTTTGCATAATATTTTTGTTCTATATATAATATATATGTCTTTTCAAGATTTCTCATAAGATATTTTGATCTTTATTTAATATTTTTTTGTTTAGTTTGGTGGGTGGGAGATTAATATAGGTCCTAATGGTCCAATATATTTCATAGATGTATTGGGTAAAGGTGAATGTTTGGTGTAGCTATGGTCACATACATGTCTTTGTTTAAATTAGAAGCATTTTACATTATTGGTAATCTGTTTAATTATGAGTGCAATGCAGTGTAGGTAAAAGAATGCAGAGTATCACTAATGAAACTACTGAAATATCTTCGTTAAGAGAGACATTATAGTGTAGTGCTGATACAAACGGTGAGGTGAGTTCTTTTGGTGCAAAATCCATTCATAATCTTCCTGAAACAAACGCTATAGTTCTTTTCCCTCTTTACTTATTTAGGGTTTATGATTTTGGTGTTTGAATAAGATATATCTTTTGGTGCATAAGATTATTCATAAGATATTTGGTCTCTATTTCAGATTAATATTTTCTTGTCCCTATTTAATATGCTCTATTTTTTGATGTGCAGGGTTTCCTGGTTGGCCATGGACACTTTTTGGGGTTTTAAAGCATATTATTGTTTGTCTTTTTATGCTTTTTCTTGTTATTTTTGTTTTTTGTTTTAATTGTTGGTCATATTTTTTACTATTGCTGTTTTTTTTTTAGTTTTTTAATTGTTGTGGCTCTTATATCTTTGACTTTTTGAGCATGGCCATGCTAAATTGTGGTTTAATATTCTGTTTTTCTAGTGTCTTTTAATTTATTTTTCTCTTTTTTTATTTATTCAATGGGTGGAGAAATCAAGAAATACATTAACAACCCATAATGTGGGTGTAGGGTTGATGTGGTGTCCACCTGTGTAGAGGGCAAAGGTGAAGAGGTATGTAATTGGGGAATTTACTTGTTTATGGGCAAAGGCAAAAAGGTATGTATAAGGGGAATTTACTTGTTTGCTACTACGTAATTATGTCGTTTCATGCGCATTTTAATTTAATTGATTTGTCGCTTCATGCTTATATCATGTGTTTGTTGAAATTTAAATGCAATGCTAAGTAAGAAAGGTGGATGAGCACTAATGATACTCTTGAATATCTTTGTGCGAGAGAGACGTGGAAACCTATAGCAAAAGTAGAAGCAAAGGTAGAGCGTGAGTTATCTTTTTGTGCAAGGATCATGTACCATGTATGTTCTACGATAAAACCCTCCTAAATCTTGGTTTAGATACCATGGTTTTCCACCCTTCTTGCCAATTTGGGGTTTTTACTTTTTCGTAGCATAAGATGTACTTCTGTTTAAATTACATGCATTTTCTATTATTTGGAATTATCTTATTTATTGGAAGTAGTGCAAATGTAGGTAAAGGAAGGTGGCTGAGCAAATGTGGAGGAACAATGTTGAAAATTCTGATTATTTTTTGTGTAAGAGAGACTTGGAGTAGTGTAGGAGAATGCAAAGGTAGAGGGTGAATTCTCTTTTGGTTCTGATATGTTTATCTTCTCATTTTCAATACAATGGTTCTCCCTCCCTCATTCCTTATTTAGGGTTTATGATTTTTGGTCATTGAATAAAATGTAGTTTTTGCATAATACTATTGATAAAAATTTTTGTTCATGGCTTATGATTAAGATTTATTATAATATTTTTCAATGTTTGTTTAATATTTCTTATAAGATATTTGTTGTTTGTCTTGGAACTTTTTGGTTTTCATTTAATATTTTATGGTTTGGTTTTTGTTGGATTTAGGAAGTGGAGATATAGAGGCAGGTCCTAGGAATGGTGCAAATTGCTTAAGTGCATTTGGTGAAGGGGAAGCCTAAGTAGGAGGAGGAGGTCGGTATGGTTTCATGTGTCTTTTTAAATTAAATGCATTTTATATTATTTGAGATTTATTTGTATGGTGAGTGCAATGCAAAGCTAGGTAAAGGAAGGTGGAGGAACACTCATGAAACTATTGAAATCTTTTTGTGTGAGAGAGACTTGGGGAAATATTGGAGAGTGCAAAGGTACAAGGTGAGTTCTCTTTTAGTTCCAACATCGATATTTTCTCATTTCAATACAATGGTTCCTAGACTGCTTCACATTTCTCACAAGATATTTTGTGTATTTGATATTTCAATTTTTGCATCATATTTCTCACAAAATATCTTGTGTGGTTGATATCTCTTTTTTGTTATTCAATGGATGGGAAAATTAATGGAAGACCTAGTAGCTCATATTGTGGGATTACAGTTCATGCAAATTCCAGACATGTAGAGGAAAAAGGTAAAGGGGAGGTATGTATCACTTGCTTTTGTCTAGATAGTTTTATAATTTCATTGTGTTTTAAATTAACTCAATTGTTGCTTAAAAATTATATCATGTGTGTTTGGGATTACAGTTCATGCAAATTCCAGACATGTAGAGGAAAAAGGTAAAGGGGAGGTATGTATCACTTGCTTTTGTCTAGATAATTTTATAATTCCATGGTGTTTTAAATTAACTCAATTGTTGCTTCAAAATTATATCATGTGTGTTTATTTAAATTTAGAGGCAATGGATGTAAAGTGAGGCTGAATGCTAATGAAACTATTGAATATCGTTTTGTGAAAGAGACGTGGGATGCATTATAGATGAGGCAAAAGTAGAGGCAGCGAAGTTATGGTCGAAGACCCATGTACATTTTGAACAGATGTTTCTCATCACTTATTAATTTAAGGGTTACAATTTTTGGCCTTACATAAGATGTACTTACTTTCGCATATGATTATTTATAAGAGTTTTGTTGTTTGTTTAAAGGTTCTCATACTTATTTTAGTTTCTTTTGAATATGTCTCCTAAGATTTTTAACCGTATATTCGATATTTTTTAGTTTTCTTTTTGTTGGTTTTAGGTGATGCAACAATAAAGACAAGTCTCAAGGCTGTTGTAGATTCAACTTGTGCTTTCAAGAAGAATATGACTCAAGATGAGGAGGTATGTATGGTTCCACGTG
>APFE030260408.1:0-12060 GCA_000404065.3 Pinus taeda | reverse complement strand
ACAGATCCTCCATCTTGAGTTTCCACAACTCAAAACTCTGACCATTAAATTTCTCGATCTCTATATTTCCATTGCTCGGCATCTTCTTTCACCACCAGAATCGATCTCGCAGATCTCCCACTAAACATGGTCTACCATAGGCCCGAGTGAAACCCCTCAGCAACAAAGGCATCCCCTTGAAGCAAAAACAGCTATGATACCAAATGTAGGTTTTAACCCCATACAAAAATTACCTGCATATGAATTCTAAAACACAAAAAATAAACAATGTGAGAGCATAACACATATACACAGAGATTGTCCCCTGGATCCCAAAACCGAGACTACCAGCTTGATTTTTCATTATGTTCCTTTCAATGTTATAATACATATTTATACATGTTGAAGCATCCAATACCATGGACTAAAAACCATTGCGTCCAAAACCATGGACCGAAAACCATCACGTCCAAAAACATGTGCAAAAATCATGCACAAAACCATAGGTGGGTCCGCCAACCTAGCATAGGTTCCAAAACCAAAATTTTCCGGGTCGTTGCCCCAGACTCCATAGAGTGGGGTTACCTGCGCCCTTCAAACCCCCTGTGTCCCCCACACTATGCAATCGACGCAATGAATGGGGGGCTCCGCCCCCCCTCTAACCCCCCAGTTAACTACGTGGGTTAGTCATGGAAAGAATATAACACAACCCAACAATGAATTTTAAGAAGTTATGTGGAGAAGTTGCGGGATGCAATCTGGAAAACCCCACTAAGTACCAACAATTGATCAGGGCATTGATGTTCTTATTGAACACTCGTCTGGACATATGTTTTGCAGTTAAGAGTATGAGTCAATTTATGATTGAGCCTCTACATGCACACTGGGTTGCTACTAAGCATGTGTTGAGATACTTACATGGGACTATCAATCTTGGACTGAGCTATACTGTCAGAGATGTGAAACTACATGGATACATTGATGCTGACTAGGCTGGAAATGTTATCAACAAGAAAATCATATTAAGGTGTTGTTTTAGTTTAGAGTCTGCCATGATATCTTAGATGAGTAGAAAACAAAATTTCGTTGCTCTTAGCACAACTGAGGCTATGCATATTTCTGCTAGCATGGCTAGCTACGAGACATTATGGTTAATGAATCTCTTTGGAGAGTTGGTTTGAGTAGGTAGTGGATACAAAATTGATATATTTCCATAATAAGAGTGGGATCCATATGGCAAATAATTCCATGTTCCATAATACATCCAAGCATATTGAGATCATATATCACTATATCCAAGATATGATGTAGAGAGGAGTCGTAAGACTCCATTAAATTTTGACTAATGAGTAGATAACAAACATTCTTACCAAGGCTTTGCTGAAAGGGAAGTTCTTGGTCTTTAGAGAGCAACTTGGACTGGTGGATGTGACCCTCCCAGGTCACGGTTGATCAGGAAGACTAAACTATGTTCTTCCCCCCATCTGAGCTCTCGGGGAGCGAATAAAGCTTAAGAGCTCTTGGGGTTGAGGGAACTCTACACTATAGGGTTGGTAGATCATTGTCCATTTAATAAGTTGATATCCCCTATCACATTTGGGACTTGCCACAGTATACCTCAGTATGCATCCTACACACAAGTTGGGCTTGTTGGAATTACTACTCATCTGGCCAATGAGTGAGGAGACACTTAGGTCAACAGATCTTTAGCTATGGCAAACACATTTAGTAAATTTATCTCCCTAAGTCTAGGATGCATGGTGTTCAACCACTTGGTATTTAAGATCAAGTCGGTTGACATATGACTAGCAAATATTTATCGTTGTGGTAAATTGATCTCCCCTACTATTTGCATGGAGTTTTTGGATCAACTAGTTGGACATGGGGTCAGCAGATATGTGTCATTTATGGAAAATTTGATCTCCCCTATTGTCTTTGATATAGGGTCGGCAAATATTTACCTGATGAATCTTTACCTTCATGGTAAATTTATCTTCCCTATGATGATTCTTCTTCTTTAGATCAAGAATGTTTATTAGGTGAGCAAAGGTGAGTAGATATGAGCATAGATGAGACATGGTATAATTCAACGATGATGATGATGAGACATCTCAGATGAGACTTATGATGCAATCGATTATCCCTCCCTAGCTAAGAGGGAGTGTTGAAATTTGGAAGCTCAGGGAGAAATTCCCTCCATGGGAAATCCCGCCTTACCCTAAGAACCCGCTACTAGCCCTTGGAAAAATTTAATTTGCACAAGGAAAAATGTTATTTTTAATGTGGAACCATGTTTACCCAAAGTACAAGTCGGCCTAAAGGAGGAAATTCGACCCCAAAGACCACTTATAAATACAAGTTGCTTGACATCATTTGGAGGCATCACATCACTCATCCATTCATATTCATTTGGTTTGATCTCCTTTGAAACTTCAGGTCCAAGTGCACACATAGGAACGAGAAAGAGGCAATCTGATTTGATTGTGTTGAATTTCTGTTTGGGACTGTCTTGACCGACGTTGATTTGGGAAAATTTCACTTCATTTGACTTGGATTTTGACTTGTTTTGGGTGGTTGTTTTGATTGGCATTTGGACAGAATTTTTCTATGCATGTTGACTATCTTTGACCACAAAATTGTATAGGGTTTGACCATAGGTTTGTTATGGTTTGACCACATAATTTCTCTCTCCTTTGATCGAGAGTTTGCGAGCTACTTTGACAAGATTTGACTGAGGAAAGAAGACCACATATTTTGACTCGTTGATCAAGGTCTTTGGAGGTCGATTTTACTGTTGACTAGGGCTAGTTATGGCTGCATTAACTACTATTGACTTTGACTAGGAATTATAGATTTTAAGTTTGAACAGATTTGACTTTCATGCTCATATTTGACTAGATATTGGTTGTTTGATCAAGGGTTTGACCTTTAACTATATGTTGGATGAATTTGGACTATGTATCTCTCTGTTGAACATTTGATGGCAGTTTAATAGAAGAAGAATTTGGAAAGGGTTTTCCCCTCTTGTGGGTATTTTTTTCCTAGTCTTTAACCAGATCTCTGTGTTTATTGTTCTTGGTTGTCTTCTATTGTGCATTTGGTTTAGCGTTCTATCTACAATTTCTTATTGATATTGGAAATACATTGTATAATTGATTTCTATTGGAAGAAGAATTATTATAAGTGATTGTTGCAGCATAGAACATTGAAAAATTAACAACACGTAGAGCCTGCCACGTGTATGGGTGTTGACATGTACCTACCACATGTCACTTGCCAATCGTCAAACCGGTTGGCCAAACTCCATTTCGCCTACAACATAGCACTCGATGTTGTTTCCATGTCATTGGATATGCCACCTATCATCTACATGGATGTGCCACATCATACCATCCTAGCGTTTTGGTTTATTCCATCTGGTGCTCTGTGCTCTGGTACCTCGGTATACTTAAGCTTTGCTTAAATCTATCTGGTACTACTATAAATTAATTAATTTAATATATATAATTAATGTAAATAAATAACAACTAGTTTATAACTATATATTATTTTAGTAATTAATTCCTAACAACTAATTCATAGCTAAATCTTATTTTAAGTAATTTAATGACTAATTAACTAATTTACTAATGGCTAACTCTGGACCATGCATCCTTGCTATTTATTCTTTAGGATTCACTGATTTAAATCACCTTTGTGCTTAGGATGAACCACATTAGTTGGTTTGAAACATCGACCAAATCCTAATGATGCGATTAATCTGAAAGACATTATTATTTACTACTGATCATGGTTTAATCATAGTCAATCATGGATTAGTGTGCATGATCATGTGCTTGGCATACTTAATCGCACTAAACAGGTCCAATCCAACTAGTCATGGTTTAATCATTATTTTAATCATTGATTAGCCAACAAGATTATAGGACATCGATTTTGCAAAAAAACTACTAATTTTAGTTATAAAGGTTTTTTTATTTCATATATGGCACAGTGCCTTGACTTATACACTAATAGCATGCCCTATTTGGCTTTATATCGGACTACGCCGGGGAAACACCAAATTTTGTTCCATCAAGCACCAAATTTTGTTCCATGTGGGCACTCAGTGGAAACAACAAATCTTTGTTCCATCAATATGCTTTCGCCTTTTGTTACTTGATCTTGATTCAACTCCCCCTAACGTTAACACTAACGACATGACATAACTTGACATCAATGACAACACATAAGAGAGTCAATCTTGCCTCACATAAAGCTTGCTCCCACCATCTATGGATTGAGATAGCTTACTATAATCCTTGGGAGCACCCTACTTTCCAAATCTACTCCTTAGATCCCGATACTGAAAACCACTTTATATTCCAATGCTCTCCTTGCTACGAGTTTAATATTGAAGACCACTTTATATTTCAATGCTCTCCTTGCTACGAGTTTAGTGACTAGTTCCTTTGTCTCTTAAAAATTCGTTTGATTATTTCTATACACTCATAGCTTACAAAGACCAAAGAATCTTATATCCCTTTTCCTACCAGAGATTCTTATATCCCTTTTCCTACCAGAGATGGTCAACTTTTGTCAATGACTCACAAGAGCCTAGTAAAGAGAAGTCTTGCCGCAAACTTCCAAAGTCAGACGATAAACCTATAAGATGTCACAGATCTAATCAGAACCAGAACCTTACGTCCATCATGCATTTCTTTATAACCTTCAATATGTCTTAAAGGAACCTCCTCCTCCTTGCTTAATCACTTCCCCATCTAATTTTGTTATTTGTTCTCAATAATTTTGTATATATAGTTATTTTATGCAATCTCCGTTACAACTTCAAGTTTTATGCGCATCGAATTTTCTTTGACCTTAAATTAAGCTATCGAAACCAAATTTTGTTTAAAAAAAAAAAAAAAAAATCTTGTCACTGCGCAGAGCACATGAAAACTCACAAATATTTCTATTAATTTCTTCAAGGGTGTTTTCCGCTACATGATACGATTTCGTGTCTAAATCGCATTTCGATTGAGATCTGCAGATCAAAACTGTAATCTCGATTCCCATAAACTGCAAAACTGTACGAAGATTTCGGCAGTGGCAGGAGTGAAAAACATCAAGACTCTCCGTACGCAAATCTTCCATTATCGCCTTCATCTTTGAAGTCACATATAGCGGGAAAAGCAGTGCGAAGGCCATCCATAAGCTCGCTGTTACTGAGACTCCGCTCTTCTGCTATTGGTAGCAGCATTTTCCTGAAAGGCCGCCGTTTTCCCAAATATACCCTTTGCGGAGGGGCGATTTCCATCCACTTTGCGTTAGCCGGAATCGCCATTACCAGAGTCAAAATCTGGCCGTAAAACACAAATCTTAAATTAAAATCCTTGCTTTCTTTCACAAAAACCTAAGGGAACTCTTTTGCAAACTCCGATAGGAGGCTGTAGCTAAAATGTTTTTAATAACAGAAAATGTTTGCAGAGCACGCAAATCAGTAATCTCTGAGCAGAAATCGAGTTGTGATTTCCACGACGTCTGGTGTTGGCTTCGGATTTAAAGGGCCCGGGGATCACCGGCGGCTTAACCGTGAAGATAAGAAAACCTGTACGTTCTAAAAAAAACTTGTACCTTCGCCGCAAGAATATTCGTATTCAATAACGATGCGCGGAATCAATTTGGTCGTCATGGCCGCTGGTTTTCTTTTCAAAGAAATTGAAGTAGGTTGACTTGGTAATCCATAAAAGAAATTAAATCATTTTTGTGGTGTGACTTTCAACGTTTAGGACTAAAATACTATTGTTGAGTGATTTCTATGACCTCCATAAGATATAAAATATATAAATATATATTATTTTTCTTTTTAAGAATGTACTTACTACCTTCTAGAAGCCACTACTTTTCTTGCTGGTTAAGAGTACTATTTAAATCATAGTCCATAAAGTACAACTTGTATCAAAAGGAATTGACAATTGTGTCGTACTTATCTAATATAGGTTTTGATTCAGGTTGTTAGTATTATCTCTACCACTTACGATCGGACTTTCTCTCTATATATCATATGATTTTTTTTATACCAAGGGGATTTGAAAATTGGATATTTTAGTTTATACAATATTTTATATTACTATTACCACTAACTAAGCTGCACCACGAACAAAAATATTACAATATAAAGGAAAAACAAAGGAGAATATTTTTTTATAAAGTAAGTTAAAATTTGTTAAACCAATTTCATCTGGATTTATCAATCACTTTGAGAAATTAAGTGTGAAGTTAAAATAGATCTAAGCTAATATTCCTGCATTCCATAATAGGTTTCCTCAAACTTTTTAAATAAGCTTTTATAGTTTAATTTAACTTTATAATTTTATAGTTAAACTTAATATTATTATTTATATTTTTTAATAATTTTTTTCGTGGCTCATTATTATATTATATTTTTTTAATTTATTTTTATTTTTTACCAAGTTAAAATTTGTATGTTAAACTACAACATCACTTCCATACTAAGCTAAAAGCCTTTGGGTCATTTTTTGTTGTTGAAATTAGTGTATCTTTTTTTGCAGTTACAATCTCTAAAATTGGTAGAGTTATAGGTAGTTCTTCTTGTCTTTACTATGGAGATATTCCTACTTTACTATAGAGATATTATGTTGGAAATAGCCTTTGTTACAATATCATAGCCAATATTATGGCTTATCAATACCACATGCCCAAAAAACTCATATTACATGACAATTGCTCATGTAACAATTTTTTTATTAATCAATTTAATTAAAAATGCAAAAATAATAAAATTATTATAAAGATAAATCTTATCCTTTAATTTGTAAATACTATAAAAAAATATTTTTAAAATATTTTTTAAAAATTAAAATTTGTATGGTTGATTTATAATTATTTATAACTAAATTAAAATTTTAAAAATATTATTTCAAATAAACAGTAAAACGTTTTTTATTTAAAAAAACACCTATCAATTTAAAAATAAAAAATGATAAATAGAGAGAAGTACATGGAACTAAATTGTATGCTTAATAAAAACAAACATATGACAAAGCTAAGAGCCTAAGTGCATGGAACTGAATTTTACGCTTGAGAAAAACAAACATATGACACAATTGCTTTTGTACGCTAAGAGTGTGTACCTATTTAAAATCAATTCACCATGGGGTGTCACCAGGGTTGGAATTTGGATTCCTCTTTAGGCATCATACAAAAAAAATTTGACGTTTTAGGTCTTTATGTTGCTCTTCAAGAAATGTTATGTTTAAAATTTTGCCCTTCAAGGGTGATGTTTTGATAATAAATTAACCCTTCACTAATAAAGGTTTCATTAAAAACACATATCTATCATAAGAAAAAAAAAACAAAATGACCATAACACAGAAACGACTTATTGAATTCTCAATTTTGTTTGGAAATTGTATGGAACACTCGTAATAAAATCTCCATAATTCTGAAATCAAATGTCCCTTACTCATATATGCCATCACATTTGCATATATGAGATATTACTAAGGAGATCTTATGGGACATATAAGATGACCAACAGAGTAAAACTATAATGATGGACTATCCTCTATATCCTCTCCATGGTCATAATCACATGGAATCAATGTAGGTGTCCACCATAGAGAGTTTGTAATGAATAAAGTACAATGTATTAAAGTGTTTTAATATTTCATAAGTGGAGGTAGATGTCATTCTTCATGAGCCATATCTTTCACAACTTTTAAGTGATATGTTGAGACACTCGATATATGGTGCAGATTGTAGTCAAAGTGATACTTCATCTATTCCACATATGACATTGTGACATAGGATAACTTTCATAAGTGAGTGGTGGGTCAGTGTCACTGTGACAAGCCTCTAGCCCAAATAATCCAATAAAGGTGGGTGGCCAATACCCTCAGGGAGAGCGAGTGGCAACAAGAAAGATGGTGGTCCAAATTTATTATGACAAGGAAGAAGTTTTTTTTTTCAACTAAGTAGGTTTGATATGCACTAATACACTCATGGATTGATTGTTTGTTTCATTCAAGTGATAATTTTAATGTTGTTTGTGTAAGAAATAGATGCATATTCATTAGATTTCAAGCAAACTATTGGGACTTGAATTATAATCCAACTTACCCTGATCAAATAAACGAATTGTGAGTTATTGAATGACATTGCTTCTAAGGAGTATGAAATAGATATGTTTTCTGCCCCTTGTCCCTTCTAGGTGACACCTATGAGAATTCAATCATACTAGATTGAGCATCTAATGACATCTCATCATGAAGGCATTTCAAACCAAGCCAAATTTGTTGTTTTGTGGGTATATATATATATATATGACTGACATTATTTGAAATAAAGTCTCTATAGACTAGATGCTTATTGATCACTTAGTTTTGTAGACATATATTTAAGGAAATTAGGTAAAACCTTTGTTGAATGGTCTCATATCCATTTTCCATGGTTGTTTTTCCTTAGGCTATAGGTGATTTTGTGCAAGTTGTAAGTATCTTAATTCCTACTTTAATAAAAATATGTTTTTCTTTCTATGTGTGTGCATATTCGAATTCACTCAAGAGCTCTCTTCAATTGGCATGGTCCACTCACATGCACCTCAAGTTGCATCAACAAGAAAACAAATCAATCAAAGATGAAAAGGGGCCTAAATAGATTTACCCATGGAAAATTGAAAGTTTGCAATATTAATGTCACAAAAGAAAATAGAGAAAGATTAAGAATGTGAAGCGTAGGAATAAAAATAAGCAAAATTGTTATCTATAAGTCTATAGTTTCTATTTGTAATAATTCCTAAAGCATAAAAGAGCCAAAGAAAGGCAAATGGTTTCCATGGTAAGATATCTACATTATTTTCATGTTTACAATTGAGTTCTTCAACGCAATTTCCACATTTATTAATTTTAATAAGTTAATAAATAGTTTCCAGTAATGTTTTAGATTCATTTCATTTTGATGGTAAAATTGTACAATTAAAAAATTAGATTTTGGTTTACTTGAATTCTTAAGCCACTTAAAGTATTACAAGTATGTGTTTAAATAACACATGGTTGGTGATAGATAGAGTAAAACATATACAGTGATAGTTAAATATATAAACATTTCTTACAAATTTTATAAAAGAATTGTTTTTATAAATTGGAATTATTGACAATTTTCTTTTTAGTTCTAGAGTATGTCTTAAAATTGCTATTGTTATGTCTTAAAATTGCTATTGTTTGGCTAAGAGTTTGATTTCATGGAATGTAAGGAAATAGGTTAATAGCCCAAGACAAATTTGGTAAGAGTGAAATCCAGACTTAGACTTGGTTTTTTCTTGAATAACCATGATAAGTCAACCTGCATTATAGATAGCTTCTAGTGATAATTGTCCCCAATATAAATAACTAAAACATCATAAAAAATCACTAAACTTTTTTAAAAAATTGTATTTATCATTTTTTAATTATTTAATGTTGAAGAAATTTTTAAACATACTAAATTAATTTATACATTAAAAAGAAAAGTGATTTAAACCATACAAAACTACAATTTCTTTAAAACACACCATACTTAATTCTAATTGAAAAAAACTAAAATAGTTTTTATATATATATATTTATATATATATATAAACTTTTCTAAATTTAAATTTAAATTTAAATTTTATATATATATATATATATATATATATATTTAAACACTTTTCTAAATTTAAATATATTCACGGCAAACAAACAAAATTAATATAATTATATCTATTAATAAACTAAAACCAAAAATAATATTTTTTTATTAAATTAATATAAAAAATACACTTTTCCGGTTTTAAATTAATAAAAAATTTAATTCTTTTAATAAAATATTAGTCAAAATAAATTACAAAAAGAGCATTTTTTAAATTACACAAAATGCAAACGAATTGATTTAAATAGAAATTTATCACAGTCGTATCTACTCTTCAAAGTGTTGGAAGAGTTTATTTATCATAAAATCTCAGTTTCAAATTCAAATGTTAGATTATCATATCCACTGAAGATCAAAAGCAGCTCCTGCTCAAAGTATAGAAACAGTCATATCTCAATTTTTTCTTCAGGGTCGAGACTTATAATCTATTCGAAGATCGAGAAATTGCCCTGGGCTTACCCAAAACTCACAGAGTTGTCCTCCATACTAAGAGTCCTCTGGTTGTCTACATTATACAACTCTACAAATATACAAATATTATGGTTATAACCTCAAGACTAGAATAACTAGGAGTTGTTATACTTATGGAGATAAAATTACAATGCAAGTCACTAAGGAAAGCTTTTCAGATTTCAAAATTAAGTGTCGTAGTAGCACTTGGTTCAAATTCCAATGTTTTGCAATAGATATTTTCAGATTTTGAAATCTGGAGGCCAAGACTCGAAATTGAAGTTTATTGATTGATAAGATCATTATGGACGTATTAGAGTGTATCTTATAGGTTGAAGTGGAAAGGTGTCAGTTGTTATAAAAAAATTAATAACATTTTCAAAAATAATTTGACCGTCAAAAACATGTTCTGCATTTTTCCAAATACGTCATGCCGGACGGTCATTTAGAAAATTTCAACGTAATTTATGAGGAAAATCATATTCCAACCCTGGGTGTCATGTTTTTATCCACTCAATGTACCAAACACTACACCACTTGTACACATACTTGACACCAAGTGGCGAATTGATTAATACACTTTTATGTGCCTAACTCTCAGCGTACAAAAGCAGTTGTGTCATATGTTTGTTTTTATCAAGCGTACAGTACAATTCAGTTCCATGCATTTAGGCTCTCAGCTCTGTCATAGGTTTGTTTTTATTAAGGGTACAAGTCAGTTCTATGTATTTGTCTTTATTTATTATTTTTTATTTTTGAATGGATAGATGTTTTTTTTAAAATAAAAGCATTATGGGCATTTGCTTTTTTTAGATTTTCTCATTTCAAAGAATGATGATGATTTTGTTTCCTACCAAGTGTTTTAAAAAAAAACTCATGCTAAGTAGTATCTTCATGCCAGCTCTCATCATTTCTTCACTCAAAAGTTGGGTGTTCTCAACACGCTAGCTACTCGTGCGCTAAGGGTCTCTTATGAAAAGAGCCTCGATAAAGAGAAGGCTCATCCCCTTAATGTTTTTGGTAATAATGGTTATAGTAGGCACCTCGGTCAGAAAGCTTTCCTCAAAGCCAACAAGAATTCATTGGTTAAGAAAGAACCTAAAGAGCGAGCCTTAGGGGTTCATCTCCCTTTCATCCAGGGGACCACTGATAAGATTGCTAGAATTCTTAGGAAGCATAATGTTCCCTCCACGTTTAGACCCCTTAACACCATCCATAGCTCCCTTAGATCGATAAAAGACCTGGTTGACCCAAAGGACATGAAAGGTGTCTATGTTATTCCATGTTCCTGTGGGACCCCATATGTTGGTGAGACTGGTCACTCTATTAATCAAAGGATTAATGAGCACTCAGCTAACATAAACCATACGAGGACCTGGTCTTCTACCCTAGAATAACATGTAGAGAAGACTAAGCACCATGTATGCATTGAGGAGGCCCGTGTTATTGCCAAAGTGGTGCATTTCCATCACCGGAAATTTAGGGAAGCCATAGAAATAGAAAAAAGGCCAAGCAACCTCAATAGAGATGATGGCTAGGAAATTAGTGGTTGTTGGATCCCTGCCCTTTCCTCCTGGCCGCTTCCCCGTCTCCTCCTCTCCTCCCGTCCCCAGCCCAAGTCTTCCTTGTTTTCCCCCTCCTTAACTTGATCAATTGTTTTCCTTTTTTCCTTTCTCGTCTCTCTATTTTTAGTTTCTTTCACTCCCTTCAGAATAATAATCTTTTTTAATCCTAAACATTGATTTTAACTAGTAATTCCCCATTCCCCCTCTCCACCTCCAGCTGTTTTCTTTTTAAATGAACTAACCAACCATATTCTTCTTCTTATGCCTCTTCTCAATACTTTTAGATTCCTTAATCTTAATTATTGGTCCTTTATTAACTTATGAGGTTTAATAAACTATAATTGATTTATGTTTTTATTTCAGATAGGTTTATTAATAAGTTAGGGTCTTGGGAGTT